>JABTXL010008268.1:0-41243 GCA_025134845.1 Neodon shergylaensis
GGGTTCATTGAAGGGTAGGAGAGGGGTCGTAGCCCGTCTGGGAGGCGTGACGGTGGCGCTTAGCGGTACTTCTCAGTCAGGACGGAAGACAGGATAGACATGAATTTGTCCCAGGCTTCATGGACCTCAGCGGTGAAGTCGGCGGGGAAGTGTGCGGCCAGGGTGACCAGCAGACAGTGGGACAGGAGCTGCGGAGGCAAAAGCGAGGTTCAGTGCACAGTGCAGCGGAGACCCTGCTTGCTTTCCTCCCTTGTGTCCTTCCCTCCTGAGGTCCCCCTCCATTCTCACAAACCCACCTTAAAGTTGATCGGGTCCACGCGCAGGATGTAGGCGTGCAGCTCACTCAGCTTGGTCAGAGCACCCGAGAGGTTGTCGATGTTCTTAACCGCATCGCCTATGGCAGCCAAGATCTTGGAGCCGTGGGCACGCAGCTGCTGGGACCCGTGGTGCAGGTCGAAGTGCGGGAAGTAGGTCTTCGTCTGGGGGTAGCTGCAGAAGAGCCTGGGGGTTGGGAGAAAGCATTAGTTTTGGGGGTGGTCGTTAGGTGGACGACTCTTCTTGCCTTGGGCTCAAAATTTAAGGGTCCTAAAGACTTACCAGACAGAAAAACAAAACAAAACAGTATTTTACCGTAGTGTTCAAAGAAATGAAATTAGCGGCTGGAGAGATGGCTCAGCAGTTAAGAGCACTGACTGATTTTCCAGAGGACCCAGGTTCAATTCCCAGCACCCTTATGGTAGCTCACAACTACCTGTAACTGCAGTTCTAGGACTTTTGACACCCTTACACTCATATACTTGCAAGCAAAACACTAATGAACACAAAATAAAAATAAATTATAAATTTAAATAAAGAAATGAAATTAAATGCAAAAAAAAGCACATAGAATAGTGCAAAACACAAAACAAAAGCCAGGTCTAGAGAGATGGCTCAGCGGTTGAGAGCTCTGACTGCCCTTGAAGAGAACTTACAACCTCCAGTAACTAAGGTGCAAGGGAATCTCATGCCTCTGGCTTCCAGCGGCACCTGTTCTCACAGGCAGGCAGGCAGGCATGCACGCACACACAATAATAATAATAATAATAAATACCTCTTTTAAAAAAGTAGCCCAAGATAGATATTACCATTTCCTGTTGCCCCAGGCCCCACTGCACCTCCTCACTGCCTGTCCCTCACTCATTCATCCATTCCTATTCATTCAATAAAGACTTGTGGAGCCACGTGGAGGACTTGGCAAGGACCGTGACTGCTAATTCACCTCCTCTAGCGACTCATCTGTCCTCCTGGACCCCCTCCTTACAAGCACCGCTCTCTCTGTCCCCTTGATCACCCTGTCTTCTTCCTCATGGCCTCTTCTCAGTGGCTTCTCCCCACCAGCTTCTCCTTGTCACTCCCTTCCTGCTGACCCCTGGCTTCTGACTTGGTGACTCAAGCCACCACCGTGCCCGGACTTACCTCTCCAGAGTCTCAGTGCCGATGGCCTCAGCCTGCGAAGCCATCTTGTCCCACATGGACATGATGATAGCTCGCTCGTTCTTCATCAGAGACATGGCGGTGGTGGTGAGGGCTGGAGGCTGTGCTGGAGCTGAATGCACTCAGAGCTGGCCTGATGCTGCTTGTCCCCAGTGTCCCCTTATATATACAAAGTCAGGGGCCCTGACAGGCTATGGCCACTGGTTGGTAGAGGGGAGGGGGCTTGCAGGGTGGGGCTTGTTATCAGACACAGTGACCAGCAATGGGAATCAGGGCCTGGTAGGACTGAGGGGGTCTAGAGCTATCGCTCCTACCCATTCCCCTTGGTCTAAGGGGGGCGGGGTGCTGGTCACAGTCCTGCACTGAATCCAGGAGAGATAGGGGCCCAGCCATGTCAGGAGGTCATCTCTGTGTCCAGAGCTACACTGCCTTTCCTCATTTCAGAATCACAAAATTGTCTGTGCCACCTCTGGTACTTTGTTTCTGTGACTCTTGAGTTTCCGCCAAGGAAGCAGGAGTCCCTCTCACTTGGCACTGAGGGAAGAGTACGGACGTCTGCTCCCACCGGGAGGTGACAGGTTAGCCAAAAAAAAAAAAATTAATTAATTAATAAAATCAATAATTTGCACCATAGCCCTATGGAGAAACACATAATTTTTTTTTAAATGAAACACACAATTCTTCTAGCTTAATTTAAAATGCAGTGAAGTTGATTTGTTCATTGTCCTCTGAACTGGCACTTATATAGACTTATGTATCCTAGTCACAATCAGGACATAGAATAGCCCCGTCATCCCAGAAACCCCCATGGTCACCCATTTGCTGCCTCATCGTCCTCTTGCTAATCCATCATTTTCAAAAATGTGTGTGGCTGGGGTCATACAGCATTGTATCTTTTACGGCGGGCTTCTTTCACCTTGTCTACTATCCTGTGGATTCATCTACAGTATCAGCAGTTGGTACATCTCGTTTTAGGATGCGACTATGCAGCCGTTTATCCTTGCAGTCCCTGAAGGACTCTTGCGGTTTCTAGTGTGGGGTCATTACAAACAGTCACGTTGACCATGCATGGACAAGGCTCTGCATGAACACAGCCTTCTATTTCTCTATCTCCGTGTCTGTAGATATCTATACCTAGGAGTAGAATTGCTGGCATATGCAGAGGGCAGATTTAGCCTCATAAGGAAGGCCAAGCTTTTCATGAGCGTCTTTGCTGTCCCGTATTCTGATGTATATCGTTGCCAGAGATTTTGAATCTTAGCTGTTTTGACAGTAAATAGTGATGTAGCATTGTAGCTGAGGACTGTATTTCTCCGGTGGCCAGTGATGTGGAAGATCACGCCATGAGGCTATTCATTATCCATACGCTATCTTCGGTAGCCTCTTTGCCTAAGTACTTTGTCTCCTTTTAAGCTGGGCTATTCTCTTACTGGTGGCTTATGGGCATTCTGTATGATCTGGGTACAGTTGTTTGCAAATACCTTCTACTAGATTTTTTTTTTTCTTTTTGAGACAAGAGTCTCACTGTGTAGCTTTGGCTGACCTAGAACTTGCTATGCAGCCCAGGTTCACAGAGACCCACCTACCTCTACCTCCCTAGTGCTGGGATCAAAGATGTGGGCTATTACTCCCAGATTAAGAAAGAATTCTTAAGAATTCACTACCTAACTACAAAACACAAAAGTTTTTATCTACATTTTCTTCTAAAAGTTTCATAGTTTGTTTTATGTTTGTATTGGTGATTCATTTTTAAAGAAATTTTGTTTGTGGTTTGGGTATGTTAGGGCTATGCTAATATTTTTGATCATGGACATCTGCTCCACAGTTAACTGTCGCAAAGCCTCTAAGCCCTCTATTAAATTCACTTCTCACACTGATTAGTAAAAGCTTGACTGGCTAGGCTGGGGATATGTGCTTGCCTAGCTTGTGTGAGGCCCTGGATTCAACCCTCAGGCTTATATCCCCACCCCATGCTAATTATCTCTCACTTCTCAGCATCTTGGCTGAGACAGAGTGTAAGCATTAATTAGCCGTATTTTCATTACTTTTCATTTACTTATTGGGTGTGCAAGGGCCAAGGCTGGAGGCCAGAGGACAACTTTGAGAGCCAGTTCTTGTCTTCTACCATCTGGATCCTAGGGATGGAACTCAGGTCCTCAGGCTTGGTGGCAAATGCCTTTACCCAGCGAGTCATCTTGATGGCCCAAATTAGTCTTTGCGTGTGTGTGTGTGTGTGTGTGTGTGTGTGTGTGTGTGTTTGAGACAAGGTTTCTCTTTAGCTTTGGAACCTATCCTGGAACTAACTCTAGTAGACCAGGCTGGCCTCGAACTCACAGAGCCCCACCTGCCTCTGCCTCCCAAGTGCAGGAATTAAAGGCATGCGCCACCACCGCCTGGTGAGAAAAATAATTTTTATTTACTAATTGATTTTTAGTTTTTTAAAATTTAACTTTAATATTTTGATTATTCAAGACAGAGTTTCTCTGTGTAGCCCTGGAACTTGCTCTGTAGACCAGGCTGGCCTCAAACTCAGTGGTCTGCCTGCCTCTCCCTCCCAAGTGCTGGGACTAAAGGTTTGTGCCATCACTACCAAGCTATTTTTTTTTTTTTGAGAGAGAGGAACTTGTTATGTAGTTTATGCTGGTTTGTGATCCTCCTACCTCCATTTCCCAAGTGCTGGGATTACAGATGCGTGCCACATGCCTGGTAAAACAATATTTGACAATCATATATCTAAGAAAGAACTTGTCTAAACTAAGGGACTCGGGTATAGCTCAGTAATAGAGCCCATACTTAGTTTAGCATGAACAGGTCATGAGTTTAGTTCGTATACCAAAGCTAAAGCAAAACCAAAATTTGAGGCTGAACTACAGTGTGCGACATTGTATCAAAAACAAGCAGACAAACAAACATTGTAGAGGCACCACTTCATAGCTACTAGGACAGCCATAATTAAAACGACAAAATAAAGCCAGTGTGGTGGCACAGGATTTTAGTCCCACAACTCAGGAGGTCAGAGATAACCAGATCTCTGAGGAGTTCCAGGTCAGCCTGGTCTACAGAGCAAGTTCCAGGACAGTCAAGGCTACCCACAGAAACCCTGCCTCAAAAAAACATAAACCAAAAAAATAGATAGATATTAAAAAATAATTTAAACTGGGAAGTGATGGCACATGCCTTTAATCCCAGATCTCTGTGAATTCGAGGCCAACCTGGTCTACAAGAGAGAGCTCTAGGATAGCCAGGGCTATACAGAGAAATCCTGTCTTGAAAACAAACAAACAAGCAAAAATATAGAAAATAAAAATGCTCGTGGAGATGTAAAGAAATTGGAATCTTGATAAAACGGAACAGGGAGCCATAGGACAGTGCACACTGGAAAGCAGTTTGGCAGTTTCTCAAGGAGTTAAGGCAGAGACTTGAACCTAGAGTGGCTCCCAGGAGTCCAAGGCGAGGTCCCCAGTTAGTTCCTTGGGCAGCTGAGGATAGGGAACCTGAAATGACCCTATCCTACAGCAATGCTGACGAATATCTTGCATATCACCATAGAACCTTCATCTGGTGATGGATGGAGATAGTCACAGAGACCCACACAGGAGCACCGGACTGAGCTCCCAAGTTCCCAATGAGGAGCGGAAGGAGGGAGAACATGAGCAAGGAAGTCAGGACCACGAGGGGTGCACCCAACCACTGAGACAGTGGGGCTGACCTATTGGGAGCTCACCAAGGCCAGCTGGACTGTGACGGAAGAAGCATGGGATAAAACCAGACTCTCTGAACATGGCGGACAATGAGGGCTGATGAGAAGCCAAGGACAATGGCCCGGGGTTTTGATCCTACTTCAAGTTTGGGCTTTGTGGGAGCCTAGCCACCTTGGATGTTCACCTTCCTAGACATGGACGGAGGGGGGAGGACCTTGGACTTTCCACAGGGCAGGGAACCCTGACTGCTCTTTGGACTGGAGAGGGAGGGGGAGAGGAGTGGGGGGAGGGGGAGAAGGGTGGGACTAGGGGGAGGGAAATGGGAGGCTGGGAGGAGGCGGAAACTTTTTTTTTCTTTTTCTCAATTAAAAAAAAAAAAGAGTTAAGGCAGCTGGCTGGTGGTGGTGCACGCCTTTAATCCCAGCACTCGAGAGGCAGAAGCAGAAAGATCCCTGCTACTTTGAGGCCAACCTGATCTACAAAGGGAGTTCCAGGGCAGCCTGGGCAACATAGAGAGATACTGTTTGAAAAACAAACAAACAAACAAAAATACAAGTTAAAGGTAGCGTTGCCATATGGTCTTACTGTTCCATTACTGCATATACACGCAAGAGAAAGGAAGCATATGTCAAAATAACAGTGGGAGTATGTTCATAGCAACAGCATCACTTTTTATTTTTGTGAACTGTGAGTTGTTTCATTCAAACATGATAGTCATTCTCTTTGGATAGTTTTTTTTTTCTTTCTGAGACAAGGTTTCTCTATGTAACAGCCCTAACTGTCCTACAACTTGCTCTGTAGACCAGGCTGGCTTTGAACTCACAGAGATCCATCTGCCTCTGCCTCCCGAGTGCTGAGATTAGGCCTCTTTTGAGTTTAGAACAGCCAACAACTCATAAGAAGACAGCTCATTAGGCCTCCCTTAAACCAACAGCTGTAGCATAACCAGCTGCTAATCTCCAGTCAGGGCCTTCATAACATTATTATTGATGATAATCTGAAGTGGAAACAACTCAAACGCTCCTTTTCATCCCTCCCTGATTTCTCCACGACGACTCCGACAGGATCTCATGTATCCTAGCCTCAAACTTTCTAGGTAGCCATGGATGACCTCTGAATTATCTCCTGAGTGCTGGGATCATGGGCACGTGCTACCATACCCAGTTTCTGTGGTGCTGGGGATTGAACCCAGGACTTCATGCGTGCTAGGCAAGTGCTCTGTCAACTGAGCTACACCCCAGCTCTGGGGCATGGACTTCCAAAGTTACGAAAAGAACATCGGACTGTTCCAAATAACTGGTCAATTTATATTTCCCCTGGTAATGTGAGTTTCCCTCCCAAATAGCTAGCACTGTTGGTATTCTAGTCTCCTTTGATTTAGGTTTTCTGGTCAGGAGTGTGGTGATTTCTGTTGTGGGTTTCCTGGTAGTGAGTGAGGTTGAGCCTTTTTACACCTTCATTGGCTGCTGGATTTCCTCTTCCTGAAGTATCCTGATGCTCATTTTTCTGTTATGCTGGTCTCACTGATATGTCAGAATTTGAAAAATATGTGAAATTACATATGGATTATATATTGGAAAATATATATGTATATAATTTCTTCATCAGTTTTGCATGCATTTTATCTCCCCCTGCTCTGTACTTTGTAGCACCCCTCCTAGAACCGCACATCAAGCTTCGGGCCTTGCCCATGCCTGGTGGGTGCTCTGCACTGAGATACATCTCCAGCCCTACCTCATTCTGATGAGTAATGATGACATGTTCCTCATCTTAAACCGTGGGTGGTTGCACACAGTTGTAACACCAAGCATTGTAGAGACTGAAGCAGGAGGATTGTTTTGAGTCTGAGGTCAGACTGAGCTCTATAGTGTGTTCCAGGACAGAGAGCTTGTCTCCAAGAAGAAGAAGGTGAAAATTTGTGTAATTTTTTTTAAAGTTTTTCAAGACAGGGTTTCTCTGTGTAGCCCTTACTGTCCTGAAACTTGATTTGTAGACCGGGCTGGCCTTGAACTCACAGAGATCTGCCTGCCTCTGCCTCCCAAGTGCTGGTATTAAAATTGCGCCACCACTGACTGGCCATAAGTTTGTAATTTTGATGAAGTAAATTTGTGAATTTGATGACTTGTTGGAAAATGTCACATATTTCTATCTGAAATACCCCAAGGCTGGAAACACCTTAGTTACCCATCAATGTATGACAAACTATAATTATGATATTTCCATTCAATGAGACACTGTTCAGCCATAAAAATGAAGTGATGATACACACGGTAACATGAATAAAATTTGGAAACATCATTGAAAGTGAGAGAAACAGATTCACAAAGTTATGCCTTGTGATTCCTCGTCCAGCAACTGTCTGGAACAGGCAGATTCATACAGAGTAAATTATAGTTATCAGGCCTGGGGAGGGGGAGAGGAAATGGGCGCTTATAGGAAGATTCTTTTTGGGGGTGATGACAATATTATAGCACTAGAGAGGGGTGATGGACGTACACTATCATGAATGCACAAAATGGTACTGACTATTAAATGCTACTACCTTTAAAATGTCATATTTTGATTTTATATTTAAAAAATAAATCCTATCTTATTTACTGTTTTTTGGGGGGAGGGGTATTGTTGCACGGCATGTGTGGAGATCAGAGGACAGCTTGTGGGTACTGGCTCCTTCCACCAAGTTGCTCCCTGGGATTGAAGTTGTCAGACATGGTGGCAAGTCCTTGACCTACGAAGTTAGCTCACTGACCCTGTTTCTGTGGTTTGATTTTTTCCCCCCTGGCTTTTTTTTTTTTTTTTTTTTTTTTTTTAGTTTTTCGAGACAGGGTTTCTCTGTAGCTTTGGAGCCTGTCCTGGCACTAGCTCTTGTAGACCAGGCTGGCCTCGAACTCCCAGAGATCCGCCTGCCTCTGCCTCCCGAGTGCTGGGATTAAAGGCGTGCGCCACCACCGCCCGGCCACCCCCCCTGGCTTTTTGAGTTGAGGTCTTGCTATATAAACCTGACTCCCCGGGAACTTGCTATGCAGCTCACAATAGTGTTGAACTTGCAGCGATCCTCCTGTCTTTGCCTCTGAGTGTTATAGGCATAATACTACCCAGCCTGGCTTTTTTTATTTATTTTATTTTTATTTTTTGAGACAGATCCTCACTGTCTACTCCAGACTAGTTCAGAACTCACTATGAAGCCAAAACCATCACTTCTTGCCTCGACCGCTGGGATGCTGAGGTTGCTGAGATGTACCACCCTGACTGCTGGGATGCTAGGGTTGTTAAGATGTGCCGCCCTGACCTCTGGAATGCTGGGTTTGCTGAGATGTGCTGTCCTGACCGCTGGGATGCTGGGGTTGCTGAGATGTGCTGTCCTGACCACTGGGATGCTGGGGTTGCTGAGATGTGCCCCCTCGACCTCTGGGGTGCTGGGGTGGCTGAGATGTGCCCCCTTGACCTCTGGGGTGCTGGGGTTGCTGAGATGTGCCTCCCTGACCTCTGGGATGCTGGGGTTGCTGAGATGTCCACCATGCCTTGCTGCCTATGTTATTTTTTTATTCACTCACTTTTATTTTTGTTTTTGGGCAGGCAGTGTTTTGTGTGTCTAGAACTGGCCTCAAACTTACTATATATCCAAGGACAGTCTTGAATTTTTTATTTATTTATTTTTTTATGCATTGATGTGTGAACTGCGTATCTGTGTGGGGGTGTTGGAGCCACTGGAACTTGAATTACAGACAGTTGTGAGCTGCCATGTATGTGCTGGGAATTGAACCCGGGTCCTCTGGAAGATCGGTCAATGCTCTTAATCGCTGAGCCATCTCTCCAGCCAGCCTTGGAGTTCTGATTCTCAGATATCAAAGCAAATCAGACTATAAAATACATAAAATAAAATTAAATAAAGAGTAGTTGAGTTTGGCACACACTGTTAATCCCAGCACTCAGGAGGCAGATCTCCGTGAGTTCAACTGGCCAGCCTGATCTACTCAGTGAGTTCCAGGACAACCAGAACTATGTAGAGAGACCCTGTTTCAAAACAAAACAGACAAACAAAACAAAAGAATAAAAGCATGTCCAAATATCAGGATTAAGAGAGATTCTAAGCGGGTTAGAGAGATGGCTCAGGGGTTAAAAGCACTGGCTTCTCTTCCAGAGGGCCTGAGTTCAACTCCCAGCACCCGCATGGTAGCTCACAACTGCTTATAACTCCAGTTCCAGGTGTCTGGCACCCTCACAGGCAAAACACCAATGCATATAAAAATAAATAAATCATAAAAAAGAGAGATTCTAAGCACATTTTTTTTTAAAGCTTCCCAATGCCATCGTATGTATTTGGCAGCAGGTTTGTACTGGGTTGCTTTTGTGTGACCTAAGATCAGTGACATTTATCAAGTGCTTTTCAAGTTCTTCACACCAAACTGTCTCTGTAAGGGCAGTTCTATCGTCACTGGGGTTTTTAAGGTAAGGAAATAGAAGCTCAGAGGGATTTAAATGTGCCTATGGTTCCAGCGGAGGAGGGAACCAGCTGTATGGTGGTGTAGGCTGGGGTGCTACCTGGGGAAAAGCCAGTCTTGGTTTCTCCACCTGTGGACACAAAGAGCCCAGACCTGTGCAGAGTCCAGGATGCTGAAGCTGCTGATTTGTAGTCAGAATTGCAAGCTCCAGGTACATCCCGAGCTTGAGTAACTGGGCTGAGATGTCTGTCTGGTCAATCAAGTAGAAGACCAGGCTGGGGGATCTGTAGAAGCCCCCAAGAAAGGTGACCATGTTGGGAGGGTAAATTAGCCTTGTGAGTTCAGTTTCATCGTTTAAACCTCTACGATGGAGTAGGCTTAACGTCCACTTCAGTGCGATGAAGGGTCTCCCCTAGCGACAGGAATTCAGGACATGGCATTTAAAACTATTCTTTTGCAATTCTGGGCAAGTGGCTCTTTCTTGGAGAGGCAGGAACACCCAGTGGAGAAGGTGGCTCCCAGATAGTGTCTGTGAGCCCCACCCAGCCCTCTGGCTGACCAAGTGACAGGATTGATAAGGCCTGGCATCCCTATAGCCTCCTATTCGGCACAAGGGAGACCCTGGGGGCTGGGGAGTAAGGTTCCAAAGTTCCAGTTTCCAAAAGTCTACTTCTTCTATAAAGAAGGTTATGAAAGCACATTGCTTAAATTTGAAATGAGGGCTCATGGGGACTGGAGGGATGGCTTACCATTGGCCATTCTTCCAGAGGACCCAGGTTCAATTCCCAGCACCCACATGGCAGCTCACAACTGTCTGTAATTCAAGTTCCATTGGTTCCAACTCCCTCACACAGACATGCAGGCCAAAGACCAAAGCACATTAAAAAAAAAAACACGAGGACACACTTCTATGGGACTTAACTCAGCGGAGTCTGAGGCCATGCCCTGCAGAGTGTAGGCTGGCCCTGGTAGAACAGTTTCCAGTCCTACTCCTGGTGAGAGAACCAGGGTCCACAGTGGCGCTCATGGATCCACAGACCACAATGTGACCATAGTTCCGATTTCTGTAATAGCAGATGGGCTTTCTTAGCAATGATGCAGACAGCTGGGGGAGGGGGGGCTGAGATGCTGCACCTTGAGATGATGCCCCTGAGGCGGTCCTGGGCTCTCCGCTCCCTGCTGTCAGTACTGGGTGAGACCACCTGGGAAGGAAGTACACCAGACTGCTGCAGTGATCTGGTCCTTCCCCTGCACTCAGCACCAGTTATTTCCACCGCTATTTTAGAGTTAGCGGTGGTAGAAAAGATTGAGCTCAGGGCTTGGTGCATGATGGCCACGTGCTAACCACTAAGCAACACCTGCAGCCTTCTCTGTCCTCCAGAAGGTTTCACTGAGTTGCCCAGGCTGGCTTTAACTTTCCCCCTACGTTGGTCTCCCTTGTAGCTAGAAACACGGGTCTCCACCACTAAGCCTGGCTGTCACTAGTAATTACTGCGAAAGCTCCCGTGGAGGTTGCTGGCAAAAAGCGGGTCCTAAGGTAGTAACAGTGGAAACCCTGGGCTCCTTCATTAAGGCCCTTCCTGTCCCTGAGATGACCATTGGAGTCCCAAGGCCCTGGCGAATGGAGGAAAGCCTGGACCACAGCCCTTCCTGGCCCAAGCGCCTGGACACCTAGTCACTCTGGCTGTCTTGGTGGGAAGGTCCCACGACTGACTTTTAACCATCCCCAGGAACCCAGTCCCATATTCCCATCTACTTCCCTCCCAACCTCACTGCCCCTTCCTACTCCTGACTCCTAACTTCGATTCTAGGGACCCCTGGTGGGTAACGTGGGAGACCTCAGTAACATACAATTCAACAAGACTGGGATGAAGGCTTGCAAAGCGAGCAAAAACATCCCTTTCACATTACACATCCAAACCATCAAAGGACAAACGTAAGCGCAATTCTCAGACACTGGCAAATAATCAGGTATCTTCTCTCTGAGTAATAGTTGAAAAAAAATGTAATAAGACTACTTTTTGTATTAATAAAGTTTAGGAAATAAAATAAATGAATGCGTCTTTGTTATGTGATACCCAGACTGGTATGAGCCCGAGCCCTCTCTTTCTCTCTCTCTCTCTCTCTCTCTCTCTCTCTCTCTCTCTCTCTCTATATATATATATATATATATATATATATATATATATATATATATAGTATTTGTTTGTTTTGTTTTTTCGAGACAGTTTCTCTGCATAGCCCCGGTTCCTTCTCGTACTCTTAAGTTTATACGCTCTAGTCAAATCAAGCGTATAAACTACAGACACTTCTTTGGAGAACCCCAGCAGCTCAGAGAAGGCATCACGCCTGCGCTTCCGGCCGTCCACGCCTGCGCAGAGGCCCTGACTGATGGCATTCTCCGGCTCTTCCCCCCCCCCCCCCCCCCCCCCCCCCCCCCCCCCCCGCGCGGGGGGGGGCCCCCGCCCCCGCCGGCCGCCAGAGGCGAACACTCCGCGCCTGCCCCCGCCGCCCCCCCCCCCCCCCCCCCCGGCACCGGGGAAGTCTCGCGAGAGTGAGGACGCGCGCGCGTTTGGGGTCCCGGCTGTGGCGCCGGCTTCCTCCGTGTCGGTGCGGGTCTGGTTCCTGGCTCCGGCTCCTTACCCTCAGTGTTCCCCTCAGGCCCCCGCCCCGGCCCCCGCAGCATGGGGGACAACACCAGCCCCATCAGCGTGATCCTGGTGAGCTCGGGCAGCAGGGGCAATAAGCTGCTCTTCAGGTACCCCTTCCAGAGGAGCCAGGAGCACCCCGCGTCCCAGACAAGTAAGTGGCGCCCGGCGGCCACCCGCCCTGCCCGCACGGCAGGGCACCGTGCCGAGGAGGAGGAGGAAAAGGGCCACGGCACGACTCCGGAGTCTCCAGCCTATGAAACAGTTTATAAATACGTAAGAATTGCAGGCGCTAGCAGTGATGCACAAGTGTAATCCCAGCTCTCAGGAGGCCGAGGCGGGAGTATTGCCAGGAGTTCAAGGCCAACCTTTTCTCCGAATAGAAACAAAGACACAAGATTTTACACACAAACACGAATTTATTATTTTATAATAATTAATATAAATATAAAAAATATAAGTCATTGTAAGGTCTGAAGTTGCCCTTGAGCTCTGCTCCTTACCTACTGCGGGGACAACCGCTCACCGTTTTGATAATCATCCCCCCCCTGCACATAAACTCCAAAAGTGAACCCACCGAACAATGAAATACTGCGTCGCCCCCCGAAACCCCCAGCAATTCGCAGGACGCTCGTTTTTGTGCGTCCTCTGCCTTTTGAATCCGCTTCCATCTGTTGAACACATCCTTAGTGGTAGTGCACCTCTGTATGACAATGTAGGCTTCCTCTGGGTGGATGTTATTCTTAAAACTTGGTAATATGATACAGAGGTGCTAAACTACAACAACAAAGTTGGTATGTTCTCAGGACCCCCTCCCATAGCCCCTAAAAGGGGTACCAACTTTACCATTCTCCAGAACCTTCTGCGAAACAAGCATAAGCACACAGTATGTTCTAAGTAGAAGTGAAGCTACACTGTTCATTTTTATTTGTACTTTGTATCTTGAACACAGGATCAATCTTTTTAGAGGCCTTGTTCTTTTTAATGACTGCAGCGGATTCCTCGAGATGAGCAGTCTATGAATTGTTCATCTGGTCCTCCGTTACAGTTTTTTCAGTCTTTTGGAGGCTGGGCAGGTGGTTCAGTGGGTAAGAACACTTGCTCTCCAAGAATGAGGATGTCACTTTAAACCCCCAGCATCGATATAAAAAAACGCTGGCATGGCTGTGGTGCCTGTAATGTCCCATTGACAAATGGGCTGATCCCGAGAGCTCCCTGGCCAGCCAGCCTAGCCTGCAGGGTCATGTTCTGATTCAGTGAGAGACCCCATCTCAAGGCAGTAAGATGCCAATAAAGGAAGACACTTCACAGTTTGTTCTGGCCTCCGCCTGTGCTTTTAGGTTGCACACCATGCCCAACACCACCACCATCATCAACAAAGCCCCCTCAAACTGCACGTGTCCTTTCTGGATGTTATTCTTTTCTAGAATATCTGTGTGAACAAGTCTCGAGTCACGTGGTTGAGTCTGAGGGCTAATGGTCATGTCCTAAACAGGTTCATTTTCAGTCTCTTAGTCAGCTGCATCTGATAGTGTTGGTTTTGGTTTGGTTTTTAGAGATGGGGTTTCTCTGCTTAGCTCTGACCGCCCTGGAACTCACTCTATAGATCAGGCTGGCCTCAAACTCACAGAGATCCTCCTGCCTCTATCTCATGAGTGCTGGGATTAAAGGTGTGCACCTCCACCGCCTTCCTGTATCTGATAGTTTTATTGTGCATTTGTCTTATTGAGAACAAGCATGTTTTCCTGTTTTCAGAGCCATTTGAATTTCCTTTTCAGCGAATTCATATCCCGTGCCTGATTTCCTCTTGAATACTTAGTTTTTCCTTATAGACTTGAGTTATTTATATATTTGAGTTAAACGTAAGAATTTTGCTGGGCTGTGGTGGTGCATGCCTTTAATTCCAGCACTTGGGAGGCAGAGGCAGGCGGATCTCTGTGAGTTTGAGGTCAGCCTGGTCTACAGAGTGAGTTCCAGGACAGCCAGGGCTACACAGAGAAACCTTGTCTTGAAAAACAAAACAAAGCAAAGTAAGACTTTTGGATCAGGAGTGGTGGTGCATGCCATTAATTTCAGCGCTGGAGATGCAGAGATGGGCCAATATCTCTGAGTCCCAGGCCAGCCTGATCTATATAGTGAGGTTCTGATTAGTCAGAGCTACAAGGTAAGATCCTGTCTCAGAAACACAAAAAGGAAATTTTTTATTTTTTTAATAATCACAGTAAGTAGCTAGTTTACTTTTTCTGTGTAGTTTTCCAGAATTTTGATTTTTACGGAGTCAGGTTTTCAATCTAGTTCCTTGTGGTTTTTGAGTTTTGCTATCTCTTAAGGCCTTCTGCTCTGCTAGAGGAGGATGATGTGAGTTTGTTTCGAGTCAGGGCTTAACTCTGTATTCCAGGCTGGCTTGGAATTTACTGTGTAGAAGACTCTTAAGTGGTGACACCCTTCCTCTCTGGTTCTGGGGTGCTAGGTTTGCAAGTGAGCATTTCAAGATTATTATTATTATTATTTTGATTTTTTTGAGTCAGGGTTTCTCTAGCTTTGGAGCCTGTCCTGGAACTAGCTCTTGTGGACCAGGCTGACCTTGAACTCACAGAGATCCGCCTGCCTCTGCCTCCCGAGTGCTGGGATTGTGTGCGACACCATCGCCCTGTGTGCGTTTCAAAATTATTAACAAGAGAAAGCGCTCCTGAGTTTTTCTTTAGGACATTTATTGTCTTGCTTTAAAATGAATTCATTTCCTTACTTAAGATAGGGTCCTGCTTTGTATCCCTGGCTGCCTGGAGTTAGACCAGATTGGTCTTGAATTTATAGAGATCCTCCTACTTCTGCCTCCTGAATGCTGGGATTAAAGGTGTGAACCACCACTCTTGGTCTTAAAATTTATTTATCTTGATCTAAGGTAGAGGCTCCTAAGAGCTGTTAGAGTTTAGGCACTTGCCGAGAGTTAAGCGTATGCTGCTTGCTTGTCTCTAGAGCCCTATGGAAGGGAAACGGAGACAGGCCAGGATGTGACCGTATGGTTGCTGGATTTCCTTGGATGTTGGTTCTAAAAAACCAACATAATTCAATTTTCCATATGGCTATATCATCTTATTGAGTAATTCACCTCACCTCTACCATACGCTAAATTCCAGTATTTATTTTTTCATTTTATTCTTTGACACAAAGTCTCATGTAGCTGAGGATGACCTCCAGCTCTCACCTCCGGAGTGCTATGATTACAGGCGTGTACCATGACTTGCTTTTATGTGGTCCTGGAGATTGAACCTAGGGCTTCGTACATGCTAAGCAAGTACTGTACCAACTGACTACATTCCTAGCCCCATTCTTCTCTCTTTAATGGCCTCTTTACATGTGAGTCTCTCATGGTTTTGTTTTCTGTTTACCACAGATACTGCCTTTTCTGCTTCATTATTATCCTGGGAAATTTTGACTATTTTTCACCAGAAACTTTAGTATCAATTGTGTTAGCCTCTGCCTTCAAATGGTTGGTGTTTTGTTGGAGGTGGAAGTAGAGGCAGCTTTCTTCCCCCCTAGTTTTTAGAGCTAGAACATTATTATATGACAGTTGAAATTCGCAGTGTGAGCCGGATGCTGCCGTAGCCCCTTCTTGGGTTCAGATGCTGCTCCTTCATAGAATTCAATCCTGAATCTGCAATAGATACTTTGTATTTTTTTTTTTTGACACAGGGACTTCCTCCTGGCCCAGAAGCACTATATATATCAGGCTGGCCTCAAATTAAGAGAGATATGCCTACCTCTGCCTTCCAAGTGGTGGAATAAAGGCACAAGCCAGCCGGGCGGTGGTGGCGCACGCCTTTAATCCCAGCACTCCGGAGGCAGAGGCAGGCGGATCTCTGTGAGTTCGAGACCAGCCTGGTCTACAAGAGCTAGTTCCAGGACAGGCTCCAAAACCACAGAGAAACCCTGTCTCGGAAAAAAAAAAAAAAGGCACAAGCCATCGTGCCTGGCTGCTTCGTTTGCCCAGTACTGTCTGTTTTGTCTCTTAGTCTTGGCACTCTAGTAGACTCACTTGTGCTTGGTAGGGTAGGCGTGTTCGCCACAGGCTAACTTCTTGAGGCGGTAGGCCTCAGAAGGCAGCACAATATCTGTGTAACAATGTTTGCAAACACTGACAGTTCTTTCAACCTCTTGCTTCTGCCTCTGAGATTAAAGAGCAGAAGTAGCTTTTTGAAATGTTCTGATCAATAGGGGAGGAAAAAAAAAGTTTCTGTTGGATATTCCCATTCAATAAAATAGCATAGCCAGGCGATGGTGGCACACGCCTTTAATCCCAGCACTCGGGAGGCAGAGGCAGGCGGATCTCTGTGAGTTCGAGACCAGCCTGGTCTACAGAGCTAGTTCCAGGACAGGCTCCAAAGCCACAGAGAAACCCTGTCTCGAAAAACCAAAAAAAAAAAAAAAAAAAGCATATTTTCTATTCTTTCACCCTGTTTTTCTTTCAATGGTGACATGGAACCCAGGGCCTTGTAAGTGTTTCACCATTGGACTGCATCCTAACTATTCTGTCCATTCTTCTCTCCCTTACTAGTATATGACTCTCTTTAGAGTCCCTCTCTCTCTTCTCTCTCTCTCTCTCTCTGTGTGTGCGCGTGTATATATATGTATGTGTATGTATGTATGCATAGTCTTTGAGACATGATTTCTCTGTATAGCCCGACTGTCCTGGAACTCCCTCTGTAGACTAGGCTGGCTTCAGTCTCAGAGATCTGCCTCCTGAGTGCTGGGATTAAAGATACTCACCGCCGCCACCCTGCTCTATTTATTTATTTTTATTTTAAAAATGTATTTATTTTATTTTATGTGTCTGGGCTTTTTGCTTGCACGTGTGCTTGTGTACCACATGTGTGCGGTGCTCATGTGGCCAGAGAGTTCATCACCTAGAACTGGAGTTACAGACAGTTGTGAGCCACTTTATAGGTGCTCGGAATCTAAGATAAGTCCTAAGCAGTCAGTACTCTTAACAGTTAAACCATTTCTCCAGCCTCTATTTGTTGTTTTTATTATTTTTATTTTTGAGACAATGTCTCTCTATATTTTGTTTGGCCTAGAACTCAGTGTATAAATGAGATTGGCTTCAGACGCATGTAGATCTTTCTGCCTCTGCCTCCTAAAAATTGATATCAGAGAAAGGCATATTCAAATCAGACATGGTGGCACACGCCTTTAATCCCAGGATTTAGGAGGCAGAGGCAGGTGGATCTCAGTGAGTTTGAGGCCAGCCTGGTCTATAAAAGCGAGTTCCAAGACAGCAAGAGATGTTACATAGAGAAACCTTGTCTTGAAAGGGAAAAGAGAGAGAGAAGAAAGGCACATTCCACCTGCCTATTTTTAATTTATATATAATTATATATATTTTTATATACATGTGTGTGTATGTGCATATGTGTTCATACTTTGGCATCTGTAGAGGCCAGAGGTTGACATTGGGATGTCTTTCCCAATCCCTTCTTAGTTTATTTTCTTAACAGGACCACACTGAATCTGGAGATTAATGTCTTGGCTTGATTGGAGCCCTGCAGTTCATCTGTCTGCATCCTTAACATAAGGCTATGGACACATGCTGCCATTTCACACTCGCATAACAGGCGCTGCCCACAGAGCTGTCTCCTTAGCCCCTGGGGTTAGTTTTTGAGAGAGGGTTTCACTGTGTAATAGCTCTGGCTGTCCTAGAACTCACTCTGTAGCCCAGGCTGGCCTCGAACTCAGAGATCTGCCTGTCTCTGCCTCTTAAGTGCTGGTATTAAAGGTGTGCGTCATCATCCCTAATTTATCATATGGGTTTTAAACCAAGTTTTAAACCATAGTGTTCTAGTAAAGAATTGTTTATGTGTATTGTATGAAGGTTATGGTATGTACTTTCAAAAAAATTCTTTTCTCTTTCCTATCTAATCACTATTTCACATTTAGGATGTTTAAGTATATATTTCCCATGCATATAATTATGTTTATATAAATTTTTATGTAAGAAAATTAAGGGCCATAGCTGGGCATGACGACCCACATCTGTAATGCCAACACTGTAATATTCAAAATTTAGGAGATGGATTAGGAGTTCAAGTTCAGCCTTAGCTGTATAGAGATTGAGGCTGACCCTGGCTGCATAGTAAGATCCTGTCTCAGTCCCCTCCTCCAAAGAGCAGCAAAGCCATTTTCTCACATTGTCATCACTTCTTAGAAACCTTCTTACAATCTTTTCTGTTCTCCAGATGGGCCCTGGGCTCGCATGCTGATTAAGCGCTATCAGTGAGCTACATACATCCCTAACCCTGAACGTTTTTTATTATAATGCAAGTCTTGCCATTTAAACCACTTTAAGTATGTGATTACAGTAGCATTAACTGCATTCTTTCCATTGTGAAACTGTCACCATTATGTATTTCCAAATGTTTTGTCATTTAAAGTGAAGTTCTGTAATAAGTAATAATTCATTTTCCCTTGTTCTCAGCCTTTGCTAATGTCCAGTTGCCTTTATATCCCTATGAATTTGCTTATTATAGAGTTTTCATGTTAAGTAATGTTTGGCATTGTGTATCAGACTTATTTCATTCAACCTACACTGTTTTCAGGATGTATAAGTTTGTTCCTCTTTGTAGCTGAATAATAATTGTGTAGACAGCGGAAGCCGTGGGTTTTAATAGCCCCACAATCCTGTGTGTGGAGAGATCCTACTTTCTTAGCCTTTCTTCTTTTGCCCTCACTCAGATAAACCACGCAGCAGATACGCTGTCAACAATACGGGTGAACATGTTGATGACCAGGATGGTGACTCCAGGTAAGGGCTCACCAGTCATTCTGGGCAGCAGGCCTGGCCAGAGCTCCACCCTCCTGTTGACCCAGATGTTTGTCCCTCTGAGAAATCTGGTGCCCTTCTCTTCCATGTAGTTAATGCTTTTGGGAAGTGAAGAGCGGGTTGTACTGCCCGTCTCTGACTTAATCAGAGATTTCAGCCCAGCAGCAGCTGTGGCTGGTAAAGGAGTCAGAAGATGGACGAGGCATGTCCACGGGTTACATTGTTCCCAGTGGAGGCTCTGAGAGGAAGGCAGATCCCTTTGCTGTCCTCAGCCTGATTCCTTAGCCCGTGCCGACTCGGGGACAGTACAGCCTGGGCACATTCTTTCTCAGGTGACAGTACCAGCTGGGGCTGCCATGACTGACACTCCTTCAGGCCTGGGTGAAAGGCCAGTCCTTCCCCCTGCATTTGCTCTTTCTCTGTGTCTAGGAGGACTGTCGGGTCTACATTGTGAGCAACCACTTTGCCTTTTTTTTTTTTTTAAATTTATTTTATTAAAGATGTTTTGTTTGCATGAATGTCTGTGTGAGAGTGTCAAATCCCCTGGAACTGGAGTTACTACAGTTGTGAGCAGCCATGTGGGTGCTGGGAATTGAGCATGGGTCCTCAGGAAGAGCAGCCAGTGCTCTTGACCTCTGAGTCACCTCTGCAGGCCCCCCTTTCTGCTTTCTTAGGTTAGGTTAGGCACTTTAAAGGTTAGTAAGAGAGAACATAAGTCTAGGAAACAGAGAAGATTGTGACTTACTTGCCCTGGATCCCCTGAAACATAGACAAGGCCTGCGGGGAAAAGGATAGGCTTCCGCTGTCCCAGGAAAAGGTAGCTGAGACTCCCACGCTGGGTCTTTGGGATGTAGTGAGTCAGTGCTGTTTCCTGTCAGATCTTTGAGGAAGCACCATATTCACCTCTGTGATTGCAGTACCCAAAGTATGTAAGCTTTTGTTTCTTTGTTTTTATCTTATTTTATTTCACTTTTAGTTTTTGTGGCAAGGTTTCATGCTGACCTCTGTGCAGCTGAGGATGATCTTGAACTTCTGATCTTCCTGCCCCTACCTCTCAAGTGGGGTGACAGGCATGTGACACTATATTTAGTTTAATGTGGTTCTAGGGATCAAACCCAGGGCTTCATGCATGCTAGGCATGAACAACACAGGAACCGTGTTGATCTATGAGCACATCCTCAGCGCCCCAAGTGTGGTTTATATTCTCTCCTGTGCGCATGGTAGGAGTGTGTGTGGGGGGGCAGGTAGGGGTGGCTGGGGATAGAAAATTGCTGGTCTTTTTAGAGGACATTTTTTGATAGACAGGCCTATGGGATTCCCCTGCTTAAGGATGGTGGTTTGAAATAAATGTGTCACAGGCATATAGCTTTTGCTTCAGCTGACTGGTGGTACCTGCCTGCGACAATAGCACTTGGAAGGTGGGTGCAGGGAGGATCAAGAATTTAAGGCCAGCCTCAAATCCTTAGTAAGTTTTGAGGCTACCCTGGCCTACATGAGACTGTCTCAAAACAACAAAACCAAACAAAACCCCTTTGCCCCCGCATACTGTGTAGATGTGTCTTGTTTTTCACGGGTGCCGCAGACTGCTGTGGGGCAGGACTGCCCTCACGGTCACCTCCCCACAAGTTCACTGGAGAGGAGACTTTCAACAGCCTCATTCGCTTTTATTTTTTTCTTTTTCTTTTTTTTTTCCTGGGTTTTTCAAGACAGGATGTCTCTGTGTAACCCTGACTGTCTTGTAATCTCTGTAGACCAGGCTGGTCTTGAACTCACAGAGATCCATCTGCCTCTGCTTCTCCCTCCAGGATACTGGCATCAAAGGACAGCATGCCACTATGCCTGGCTTTGAACAGTCTTTCATAGAGAAATTTCCTAGGGATGACAACAGCATCTAATTCCTGCAAGTGAATTTCAGAGATTTACAAAGATGTTTTCTAGGGACTCATTTGAGTATTTAGCATAATTCAAAAGAGAAAACCATGGGAGGAGACAGCTTTTGTATGAATTCTTCAGTGAACTTGAGAATTGCTTCATTTGGTAATTTTAACTTTATTGTATCTGCTGGCCCTTGTCTCCATGATTACAAGATGCAGATGAATTCCCTTTGGGGTCCACTTCTCTGCCAGGCACTAGGTCCCTCCCAACTCCCCAGCTTCCTTTTGAAGCAGTGCTACAGCAAAGCCATTCTCTGTCCCTTGGCTCTTCCCAGTCGTGCTCTCCTTTTCGGACCTACAGGATATTCCTGAAGTCAGCTTTCCAGGTGCAAACAGCCAGTGGGACTGTTTGCCTTTGTAACCAAGACCAGAACTGTGCTGTTCAGTCAGGATCATGGGCACAGGCCAGTGGGGCTGTATTCCCAGCACTTCATAAACTGGGCATGGTGGTGAGTTCCTGTAATCCCAGAATTTAAGAGGTGGAGGCAAGTGGATCAGAAGGTCAGGGTCATCTTGGACTTTATAGTGGATTTGAGGTTAATTTGGGATATGGGAGACCCTGTCTCAAAACAAAACAAGTAAACAAAACCAATCAGTCAATAAACAAACAACTGTAAAATTAAAGAAAAATAAAAGAGTCCAGCTCCTAGTGTCCTGTCCCCTGTGTCATTTCCCTGCCCCCACTTCAGGTATTCAGTGGCTAGCAAATTATAGATGCATGCTTGGAATGTATCCGTTGCTGTAAAAAGTTCTGTCGGATAGCCCATTGTGACTTGTCTAGTTGTAGGCGATAAAGCTGAGTGAGGCTTGAGCTGCTAGGATGCTGGGTGAAGTCTATTAGACATCACCCTCAGTGCTATCTAATCTGATGAACTTAAGTTTGGAACTGCTAGGGAAGGGCTCCTTTGATATCCATTTCTCTTATGTGGGTGTTTAGCCATCCAGCAAACTGGACTGGGAGCCACAATGGGTGGTCCAGGTAGGGCCCTTATGTAGCTTTCCATGGTTGCTTGGAACACAGCATGTTATAGAATAAAGTGCTCTTCATAGGAACATGAAATATTAAACTCCTAAAGACCAGGTCAGGTAGTACAGAACCCCCAGTTTTCTGACAAAAGCATGCTTGCTTGATTCTACTGTGACCTCCTTACCAGCTGGGGTAGAGGCTCAGAGAGGTCAATATGCAGGTGTCCACAGTGTTTCAGGAACTGAGGCTGGACCATACTCATATGACACCCCAGTTTGGAAGACTTTTCTATCTGGGCATCTTATTTGGTCTCTTGGAAAGATCAGATACTTGTCCCCAGATGTCCAGTTGAGTCTGTGACACTAGGGTCTAGCCTGCTGATGTTGTCCTGGGTTCTGAACAGTGACTCTCATTCTCTCCTGGCCTGGATTTGTTTGTGAGAATTTGAGCTTTAGTGAGAAAAATCCCATTAAGTGTCCATCTGGGGTATGTATGTCTTCTTTCTCATCTGGTAAGTCGCTTAATTCAGCTAATACTTTGTAAAGGTGCTTCTGCTAGACTTTAGTACTGTTTTTATAAAACAGCCTTGTAACATAACTTTTGGTGGTTTTGAAGAAACAATGTTTTGTTTGGTCTTGATGGTCCTGTTCCCATTTCAGCAAGCCATGTCCTCCAACCGATGAGCAATTGGTTGCAGGGTAAGACCAAGATCTCTCCTCCCTTTTTCTGTCTTGATTCCAGCTGCCTTCTCTTCTTGTAATTGTGCTTACTGCCTAATTTCTCCCAATGTTGAAGAATGACTAACGAGGTGCATAGGCCCTAGCTTGGAACCCTCCCTGCCTCTCAAAATCCAGATTTCCCCACAGCCTCTGCCCTTTTCCCACCCAGAATTAGTTAGCTATTTCACATCCCCCGAGAACCTAAAGCATGGTTGGCTGGCACCAGAGAGACTTCTGGACCAGGTGTACTGTGCAAACCTCCTCCCCAAATAGGAGCTAGTAGGCCTGTGGTGTTGGGCCAACAGGTGTGGATTTCTCATCTCCCTGTTCTACTGCCACAGCAGGGGGGCATGATCATTGCTTCTTGCCTTTAGTTTTGAGAGGGAGAGGAAGGGAGGGAGAGAGACAGACACACATACTATTAACAGCATTTGAGTATTTTGAGTGTTTAGTTAGATACTCAGGATTAGATGAAACTAAGCAGTGACAAAAACGTCCCCGTGAAGGCGATATGGAGCTTCTGCAGGCTGTGCTGTCCTGCCCCCCAACAGGTGTCTTGTGTGGGCTGTGGATGCTCAGACAGTGTATGTGAGTTTCCATCAATAGGTGGGCTGAGAGGCTGAGGAGAGGTCCAGTGCTTAAGAACACTTGCTCTTGGGCTGGAGAGATGGCTCAGCGGTTAAGAGTACTGACTATTCTTCCAGAGGTCCTGAGTTCAATTCCTAGCAACCACATGGTGGCTCACAACCATCTGTAATGAGATCTGGTGCCCTCTTCTGGGGTGCAGGTGTGCACACAGGCAGAATATTGTATACATAATAAATAAATAAATCTTTAAAAAAAAAAAAAAAAGAACACTTGCTCTTGAGAGGACCTGGATTCAATCCCCAGCACCCATATGGCAGCTCACAACTATCTGTAACTTCAGTTTCAGGGGATCCAGTGACTTGTTCTGGCCTCCATAGGCCTCAGGTACACACTGGTTACATACATACATGCAGGAAGAAACATTCGTATACATTAAAAAAAAAAGAGGCAAGTTGAGGACGTAGAGTTGAATCCTCTCCCATCTTTCTCCCTCTCTGTTTTTGGGTAACCCTACTCCAGAATGATTTATTAAAAACAGAATCCTGGCCTGTTTTCAACTGGACTGTCATGTCTTCCTAAATATGCTTTTCTTAGATGTTCAAGTTAGAAATTTTTAGTTTTTGTAGCAACTGTTTTATTGTCTTATATTACGTTTACTATGTTTTCATCAAAAGGATTTTTGTAAATTTTGGAAACGGTAAACCTTGTCCCTCGTAATTTACTATGTGTAAGTTATACCCCTGTCCTGGCCTCAAGATGACTTTATCTTTGTGCACATTATGTCATCAAACACTATGTGAATTCCACAGCCAAGCAGGTGGATTTTCATCATAAATGTATAATGGTAAGAGGTAGCATGCAGCTCAGACCTGCTTGGATGAACAGAAAGGCCAGCTACGCAGGAACTTCCATGATAGCCCTTAAGGCATTGTGGCTTAACTTAAGCACACACAGCTCTGTGCCTCTTACTGGGGAAAGATTTGATTTGATTCCGTCAAGGGCTTATTTGGATTTCGGTATTTATGAATGGAAGCTGGGATACCACTGCTTCCTCTGGGAATCCATGGCCAGTGCTAAGGCATGTCTGTGGCTCTTCATGACAGCTGGGGTTTTTAGTGGAGGTTTTTGACTGTGAAGGGAGTTTTGTTGTGGAGTAGTTAAGGTCATTCTCCCATCTGCTACTTTTGTGTACTAAGTCATTGGACGGTAGAATGTCGGGTGCTGCTTGTTTAGATGTGATGTGAAATGTTGGCTGGATCAGAGCCGAAATGTTTGAATATCCTGATGTGTCCTTCGAACAGGTGGAGTAGGGCAGAGAGGCTATGTAGACTCCCTGGTCTGAGATGCTGGAGTCTTCCATATCTGTTTGTTCACCCCAGCCACTAATGTTCCAGAAAAGCAGGAACTAAGGACTTGGCTATGGGTCCTGCAGGTTCCAGAATGTCATTGTTGAGACTGGTGCTAAAAGGTTTGACCAAACCCTCATTGCAAAGGGCAGAGAAGCCCTTTCTGACCAACTGTCTGTGTCTGGTGTATTTGGGGGCCCAGAAGCCCTGTAGCAGCTGGAGGATCCTGCTCATTCTGCAGGGAGCCCCCTCCAGGCCACAGCAGCCTGGACTTTTTTTGCTGGCATGGGTAGAAGTGGGAGAAATGCACAGCTGCTTGTCTTACATGTTGGCCATGGCCAGACTTCTGTTCCGGATTGCCTCCAGGTCACTCTTCTCATGGCCCTGCTCTGTGTAGGGTGGCCGGGAATGGATGCCCCTCGTAGATATGTTCTATCTCAGCGTCATTTGCTGCTTTGGAATTGAGCCACATGAGCTGCTTAAAGCTGACCTTCCTTTTCCATCTTGCAATGGAGGAGTTGTGATGTCAGTCTGTCTCCCTTCCTACAACTGAGAATGTCTCTAGAAGAAACAAGACTAAGGTCCCACAGTGGAATGTCATCCCAGATAGACTCTTTCAGGACTGAAGGGTCTCCCTGCCGGGGCAGACTATGGTCTTGATAGTGCTAGAGCTAGCTGTCTTCCCCAAACTACCCTCCTAGATATTAGAAAGCGTTCCTTAGTAGATAGGTGAGCGTAGGTGCTTGCTCTCCTCAGGGCCAGATCAGAAACAGTGCTCGTGTGTCTACAGTGGAGGCCCCAGTCCCTGGTCTCGGAGATAAGCGGCAACACCAGGCCCCAGTGCTCTCCTCCCTTCAGGCAATTCACTTATCCAGATCCTCCAGACATGGAAGACTAGGTTTGCCAGCAGGGGCACAGATGTACAGATGCATATTGGAAGGGGTGAGCTCTCACACCCCAGCCATTCCCACTTCCCCATGACACTTGTTTCTGTGCATCCCGTGTTCCTGTAACAGTGTGTCTGCATGCCTTGTACCAAATTCCCTCAAGAAGAACTGAGAAGTTTAAGTATTCAGGATAAGGGAAGGGCTGAGCAGCTATGCTGAAAGGGATGTAGTTAGCATACTGCATGCGTCTTTGAGCTCTGTCCTCTGGTCCTTTTTGTGGCCCTGTTATGGATGGTTTGGGGTCACGGAGATTGAGAAGCACAGTTCCAGAAATCAAAGTACAGTCAGTAGAGGCCCTTCTGCCTGTGAGCCTCAATGAGTGGCTCCTGAGGGCAGTGCCAGCCCCAGCCAATCTTTTAAATGCAAACCACAGCTGTTTCTCTTCTAATTTCATACAGCATGCAATAGATGACAGCATGTGCCTTCAGCCTTGCTTCTCCTGCCTTCCACCTGTAATTCTGGTGACTTCACATCCCTAACCTTGGGATTGCTGCAAGAGAGCCACTGATGAAATGCCGCCCACTGGGGACAAGTAGCTCCACAGAACTGTCATTTCCTGAGCCACTCCCCCCTTTTGGGTACCTGGGCATGGTGCTGTGATTTTCATTAATGCATCTCCATCTACCTTTTTAAAATTTTAAGGTTCTCGGATGTTATTCTGGCAACAATTTTGGCAACCAAGTCTGAAATGTGTGGCCAAAAATTTGAACTGAAGATTGATAACGTACGGTTTGTTGGGCACCCGACACTGCTGCAGCATGGTCTGGGGCAGGTATGGCCCTCAGCAGGTAGGATCTTTCTAGGGTGGGTGGGGCTGGCTTCTGGCTCTGAGGGTCAGGACTGTGCTGACATCGATGCTGGTGAATGTGCCCTTTGGGGCAGCAGACCTGATCAGCTGCTTGCCGTGAATTGTGTACCTTTGTAGGTCCTGGGAATTCAGTAGAGAATGACAGGGGGTACTTGTCCTGTCTATAGTCCCTGCCACTAGTTTTTTTTTTTTTTCATTTAGTGAAATGGAACACAAGCCTTTCAATGTGCTATGCGGTTGTTGGCCCACTGGGCTCCATCCCCAGCTCTCTGTCACTAGCTTTTGCTGACTACATTCTGTGCCTCCTCTGTGGCCTTTCCTCATGTATAAGGTATTTGTGTCCAGAAAAGGCAATAGAATGAGTTAACTAACAAATGGTGCAAACACTTCTGTTAAACAATATTTTAATAGCCAACATATTTTAGTATGTATTGTCATACTGACCTTTTTATATTTGTTTTCTGATAAACGAGTATTTGGGTACTGAGGAGTGTTAGCAAGGTGGAATGTGCTGTTACCCAAAGGAACCTGTCCACTAGAACCAGTCAGCTCTAAATCCAGGCAGGATCCATAGCAGCATCACCTAGATTCATACAGGAATGTATAAAAGGCTGTGCTGTGACTTGCAAGCTTTATCAATGTGAGGAGCTTCTGAGGGCAACTGGAAGTATCTTGCCCCTTTGATAATACCCTCCATCCTTACAATGGTATTTAATGACTGGGCTTGGGTTCCTGTCTATGGGTGAGGAGAGTTGATGGTCACTTCCTGTAGAATTGCAGTAACTGGCAGGGATGGGTATGGTTCCTGGATGTTATAGGGAGAGTTCTAACTCCCTCTCTAGGCAGCACTTGTAATTGGGCTCGAAGAGCTCAGGGTGGTACCTTTGGATGCCTTGGTGTTTGTGACTGGAGCTGCCTGGATGCCAGAATGGGAAGAGAGAGCGACTTGGTTCTGTAGCAAGACTGGCTGCCCCCTTTCATCAGGGCTGCTGAGCACTGTTCTATCTCTAAATGTCCTGAGTATTTGCCATGGCAACAGAGGCATGGTCTGGGTTCTCCATCCACTTACATCCCTTCCTGTCCTGTCTTTTTTGGGCATTGTCAGTTGATTCCTTCAGTCATGGAACTCCAGCCCCAGCCATTCTGCTCCTTCCACACATGAAATTCATCGGTTTGTATGGATGACTGTTTGAGCAAAAGCACCAGCACCTTCTCAAAGACCCCGGGGGATGTTTTTCTCTCATTTTACCATGCTCTGGAGCCTTTCTCCATGCATGGAGTAGAAAGATCTAACAACTTCCTGTAGAAAGTTAAAGCTGTCTGCTGGCTGTGGTGTCTCATCCCTCCAATTCCAGTTAGAGAGCCTGAGGTAGAATCGCTGTGAGTTCAAGACCAGCTTGGATCCATAGTAATTCTAGCGTCACCCTGCAGTTCATAGTGATAGCCTGTCACAAACAAATAGACAGACTGGATGCTGTGTATTTGGATTTATTAGAATTATGCTCTTTTACAGGTCTCCAAAACAGACCCATCTCCAAAGCGGGAAGCACCCACCATGATTCTTTTTAATGTGGTGTTTGCACTGAGGGTGAGTGTTTACATGAGTGCTTAGATCAGGAAGGGGACCTGAGGGAGAAGAGCCAATTTCCAGTGAGTTTTTCATTGGCCCAGAGCTCAGACCATGGGCATGGCACTTACCTTTTTGGTGTGCAGGTGGAGCATAGCTCATTGTGTTTCCTTCCTCTTCCTCCTTGAACATTTTTGTAAAATACATACTTATAACAAAATTTACTTTATTAACAGTAGTGATGAAACCCAGGGCCTCATGCATGTTGGACAAGCACTCTGTTATTAAGCTACATCTCTAGTCCTGAATGTTTCCCATTTTAAAGTGTGCGGTGGGGGTTGGAGAGAAGGCTCAGCAGTCAAGAGCACTGGCTGCTCTTCCAGAGGACCCGGGTTCAATTCCAAGCGCCCAGATGGCAGCTCACAACTGTCTGTAACTACAGTTCCAGGAGATCAACACTCTCACACAGACAAAACACCATTGCACATAAAACAAAATTAAATAAGTTTAACAAACAAACAAAAAGTATGTGGTGGCACACACCAGCGCTTGGGAAGCTGATGCAGGAGAATTGCTACAGATTTGAAGCCAGCCTATGCCACAGAGTGCGATCTGTCTGAAAAAGACAGATGAGCACTCAGCTAGAGCAGGCAGTGCATTTCTATAGCCCAGCACCTGGGGAGCTGAAGCAGGACAAATAGGAATTCAAGGTCACAGGGAGCTTGAGACCAGCGTGGGCTAATGAAGCCCTGTTTTAGTGCCCTATTACCCTAAAAAAATAAAAAAATAGACAATTTATGTCAGGCATAACTGCACATGTCTTCTACTGTATAGTAAGATCCTGACCTAAAACATCAAATAATAAATAAAACAAAGAATTTAATTATATCTAATACATTTATAATATAATTCACTATGCATCATTCATCTTATTTATCACTGCTATCTAAATTCATATTTTATCCCTCTTAACGGAAACCCATGAGGAGTCCAATGGCAGTTTTTATGCCTCTGTATCTTTTTTTTAAGATTTATTTATTTTTATTTTATTGGTGTAAGTCTGTGTGAGGGTACTGAATCCCTTGGAACTGGAGTTACAGACAGTTGTGAGCTGCCATGTGCTGGGAATTGAACCCAGGTCCTATGGAAGAGCAGCTGGTGCTCTTAACCACTGAGCCATCTCTCCAGCTTGCCTCTATATCTTAAAGCAAGTCTTGGGCCTCATGTCCATTCTTATGTTTTAGATTTATTTTTATGTGTGCATGAGTAAATGGGTATCTGTCCAAGGCCAGAAGAGGAGTCAGATCCTTTGGAGCTAATGTTACAAGCAGTTGTGAGCCCCTTGATGTGTGCTAGGAACAGAACTCAGGACCTCTGGAGGAGCATAAGTGCTCTTAACTACTGAGCCATCTTTCTGTCCTGCCCCTCCCACACCCATTTTTATTTTGAGACAGGGTTTCTCTCTGTATCCCTGCTGTCTTAGAACTCCTTCTGTAGACCAGGCTAGCCTTAAACTCAGAGATCTGCCTGCCTCTGCCTCCTGAGTCCTGGGATTAAAAGTGTGTACCACCACGCCTACCTTTTGTTTCTTTTTAGATGTGGTCTTATATATCTCAGGCTGGCCATAAGCTCTTATATATCTGAGGATGACCTAGAACTCCTGATCCTTCTGCTAGGATCACAGGCATGTGCCTCGTGTCTGTTGTATTTTTATTCATTATTCCTTTACTACAAGACTTATCTATAAAGTAAATTTTTTGTTGTTGTTGTTGTTGTTGTTTTTTCGAGACAGGGTTTCAATGTAGAGCTTGTCCTGGAACTCACTCCATAAACCAGGCTGGCCTTGAATTCACAGAGATCCACCTGTCTCTGCCTCCCAAGGACTGGGATTAAAGGCTAAAATAATGGTTCTTATTTTATGCCGTAATACACTTTTCAATTTGATAAGAATTCACCACAATAAGTTGGTATTAACTAGTACCTGGTCTATTAAAAATTTCTGATTGAGAACATAGTTTTCCAGTTGGCCTGTGTGAGCCATTATGCAGACTCCACTCAGTGTGAGTGGTGTATCTTTCTCTTCTAGTCTTGGCTGTCCCATTGTCCCATCACATTTTTCCACATCCACATTTGTCTCATTGAGTAGACTGTGAGACCTGCTTCCCGACTTTGCGCCCTGCAGACTGGAAGTGACTATGGAGGTGTTTCATTTGGATACAAGCTTTTGGCAGGAAGCCCCATGGATGATGTCATAGTCACTTCGTGCTGCTTCCTGTTCTGTACTGTGAAAGTTCACTTTGTTTCTTTGTTTGAGATGGTGTCATGTAGACTAGGCTGGCCTCAAACTTCATATGTAGACTTAAACTTGATCCTTCTACCTCTACCTTCCAAGTGCTAGCATTATAGGGATAAGCTATCACACCTAGCTGCAAGTATGTACTTTATAAGCATTCGTATTAAAGTCTGGCATGTTCTGGGTGGCTGCTTTCTCAGCATGTCCCTGCATAGCTTGGAGCTGAAGGCAGCTTGCTCAGTGTTAGCCTGTGCAAACAAGACATAGCAGATATCCCTTCAGTGCATGTCATTGAGCCTTTCATGGGTGGGGAGAAGAAAAATTTTACTTTGTGCCACTTTGCACAAAGGCGAAATATAAACAGTTGGTCCCCAGCAGCTGATGTAGGGATGCTTTTGTGCCTCAGCTAGTGGCTCCTCTTCAGTCCTTCCTCAAAGGAGTTTTCTGTGTCCAAGATTATTTTCTCCCTGCTTTCCTAGTGGAAATGTTTTCACTCAGACTCTCCTAAACGTGTGTTTTATTTTGAGGCAGTTGCATATATCCTGTAAATCATCCTGTTTAGGACATGGTCAGGGGATGCCGTAGGCCTGCAGAGTCAGGGCAGACAGCCTGATTGCAAGCCTGCCCATGTGCTAGTTCTCTTTGTGAAGATGGGACTTACTGACAGTATGGAAAATCTCCAACTCCAGGTGAACAAAGTGTGGTCTGGGTAAGATTTTTACTTAAAAGTAACAGGCACAGAGTCATCTGGAAAATACACAGGATGGGAAAACAGCATCAGAGGGCCTAATCAGTAGTGCCATTTGTCCCTCTTCCTTCTAACCCTGTACCCCAAAGTATTACTCAGCAGTCCTGGTGGCCTCTAGAAGCGCTGAGTCATGCTTGGCTCAGTTATCTGCTCCTTCAAGCATCTCCATAGATCCCACAGTGGCCTGCTCCACCCTTGGTCTGGGTGTGTACACCTGCTGGTTGACTGTGGTCTCTGATAGGTTTCAGAGGGGTGAGGGCCACTTCTAACCTGAGAACTTTTGCATGCCACTTTGACCTAGTCAGTGTGGATGCAAAATGGGGGATGGGGAGGCAGGATGATTGGGCCTGGAGCCTACTGGTATTCTGGTTAACTTAGGTCTTCTTTGCTAGGAAGAACTCGCCCCTAACAGATATTCAGAAAACAGCATAATGCTTCTGTATTACATGTTCTGTAACAACGCAGCCTGTTGTGAATGAATTCCTATATACTGTAGGCCAGACATGTTCCTGAATGGTCAGTGCACAGCAGTGATTACAGAAACCTCCAAGATTTTGCTCAGGGCAGCCTCTGTCCTGAGTGCTGTATGTGTTTGACTAGCTTTCTCTGCTCAGTTGGGTGTCCTTCCTCAGATGACCTGTGACCCAGATCACATAACATGCCCTTAGCTGTCCCTTCTTTTCTATATAGTCCTAGCATAGTGGGAATGTGTTCCCCTTAGAGGACTCCCATAGAGTCACTACAGTTGTTCCCGAGATATAAAAGTAAGATGGGGTGTCAGCCAGCATTTGTGTAGGTAGGCTGGACAGTAATTACTACGAGGAGGAACCTAGTGGAGGAAATGGAGAGGACCTTCTTCGTGGTCTGCACTTTTGCTATGCTCCTTTTAAATAATATGTCTCAGTATACATATTTTGAGCGTTTGGCCTCTCTCACGCAGGCCAACGCTGACCCATCAGTGATAAACTGTCTACATAACTTGTCCCGGCGCATTGCCACTGTCCTGCAGCATGAGGAGCGCCGCTGCCAGTACCTCACTCGAGAGGCCAAGCTGATCCTAGCACTTCAGGATGAGGTATCTGCTATGGCTGACGGTAAGTGCGGCTGCCTGGTGAGCATGGGTCTGCTCTGGCTGATGACTTCTTGGTGTCGTATCTCTAGAGGACCAATTGGTCACTATGCTTTGATTCGAGGCAGTTGCAGATAGTGCTACTAATTGACTCTCTAGTTTCAGGGACACTATTGAAGAGATCCTCTATGTAGAAAAGGCGGGCTTGCTGCCTGATTGCAGGTTTGAGCACATGCCAGTTCTCTTTGTGGACTAAGAACAGAGACTCTTTCTACCTCTCCCATACCACAACAGAACAGTCAGAAGTTAACCAAAGCTTTGGCTTTTGGTGAACTGGACACTGGAGAGGAAGTTCTTACAACATCTGGTAAGCAGAAACTGGTCAGAGAAGTTACAGCGTCTTCACACTGAGCTGGTCATGACCAGGGGCACATGAAGGCTCTTCCAGGCATTTGCATATGGATCTACTTCCCTAAATGGATGGGTCTGAATTGATATCTATAGGAAATACCCCCCCACCCTGCTGTGAATCTCTGCCTGGCATTGGTTCTGCTAGACAAATTTGCCCCGGGTTGGGAAACTCAGGGAGGGGTTATTAAGATCATCAGCTGGTAAAATGGGTGATTTCCATATTTTTGGCTGTTAAATTGAAGAAGAATCTAACTATATCTCCTAATCAATTATAAGAAATAGTCTTTGCTGATAAACACGGCAATGTTTGTTGTGCCCAAAAGATCAAACACAGGAGAGAAACTGGTAACGACCTTGGCCTCCTTTCGATAAGGTTAGCAGCTACAGAAGAAACAATGAAATCCACCTGCCTTTGCCTCCTGAGTGCTGGGATTAAAGGTGTGCATCACCACTGCCCAGCTAAAGTGGTGTATACCTTTAATACTAGCACTTGGGAGACAAAGACCAGTGGATCTCTGATTTCCAGGCCAGTCAGGGATAGAGAGACCCTGTCTGAAAAACAAAAACACTTGTATTGTGGGCCTGAAAGTAGTTGTGGAGTGGTTGTTTAGTATATGTGAGGCTCTGGGTTCTAGCCCCAGGACCCAAAACAAAATGACAACAAACACACACACTTTAAGATTTATTGATTTATTCTATATAGTGTTTCTCCTGTATGTGTGCCTGCAGGCCAGAAGAGGGTTCCAGATCTCATTACAGATGGTTGTGAGCCACCATGTGGTTGCTGGGAATTGAACTCAGTACCTCTGGAAGAACAGCCAGTGCTCTTAACCTCTGAGCCATCTCTCCAGCCCCCACTTATATTTTCTATTTTAGTTAATTATAATAGTTAATAATCCAGAAATTTTATTTCATCTTCTTCTTTGATGGTACTTACCTTTAATTTGGGGAGGCAGAGGCAGGTGGATCTCTGTGAATTTCAGGCTAGCCTGGTCTACATAGTGAGTCCCAATCTAGCCAAGGCTACATAGTGAGACCCTGTCTCAAAAGGAAAGAAACAGACAAACTTACAAACAACAACAAAAATCTGTTAAAAAATTAAATGTTAAAAAAAACCACATTCACCAGGTGATGGTGGCACACACCTTTAATCCCAGCACTTGGGAGGCAGATGTAGGCAGATCTCTGTGACTTCGAGGCCAGCCTGGTCTACTGAGTAAGTTTCAGGACAGCCAAGGCTACACAGAGAAACCCTATCTCAAAACAACAACAACAAAAGAAAGATCTTAATTGTTCATATTTTTATTAGTGATTCATGAAGATTAATAAAAGATATTTCAGTCATAAAAACAAATCTCACTAGCATACAAGTGTGGGAAGAGGAGTGGGGTATGGCATGGGAATACTGGTCACTGCATCAGAAGGTGGGGTCTGATGAGTCAAGACACTCCTTCCATGGCAGGCTCCTGTGGCTGCAAGGCTGTGTAGGCCAGTTACAAGTTTAAATGCAGATATTTCATAGAGAAATAATTTCACAGATCACCGTGAGTCTGTTTTTATTTTAGAGGGATCAGGGATACATCGACTTGTTATTATTATTGTTATTATTATTACTGCAAGGGGTTTCTTGATGTTAGTTTAACATTGCTTTAGCATTACTTGTTAATGTTGAAATGTTGAATTTGTTCTAAAGATAGTTCCTGTTCTGAACTGTGCATGTTTATTTGCTTTGTAAAAACAAAAATCAGGTAAATCCTTACCTATTGTGATTCTTGTAGCAAATGAAGGTCCTCAGTCCCCGTTCCACCACATCCTGCCCAAGTGTAAGCTGGCTAGGGACCTCAAAGAAGCTTACGACAGGTAAGACAGGGTTATGCTTGTCTAATCTCCTCTTCCTGGGTCTCCTTCCCCCAGCCTCCAGAGCTGAAACATCCCACAGAGCTGCCATAGGCTGGGTGATGTTCTGGTGTGTGTGCTGGAGCTCTGCTGAGGTAGAACAAGGGAGGGCAGGGAAGGGACAGCTCTTCAGAAAAGTCACCTTGGTGTCCATTTTTCAAACGGCAGCCCCTTTTTTGAGTAGTGTGTAGTCGGCAGGGACACCTCACTCCAGACCCCTTTTGAAACAGAAGATTGTGCAAAGTTATGCACAGAAGCCTGAAAGGTTTTTATTAAACCATTAAACATTTTATTGAGCTTAACTTGCTACCAAGTTCTTTGCCATCTGTATTGAGGTGAGTCTCGCATGAGGTGAATCTCTTCACACATGAGGAAATCAAGGTTCAGTGGGTAGAACTGGTTGGTGTTGACTGTCATAATCCCAGGAGAGCTGGAGTTTGAGACACTGACTATATGGGGTCAGCAAGTATTGGGGACACGATGGAAACCTCATGTTGATTTGATTATATTGGTGGCTGAATACTCTATTAAAATGTAAACAAAATACTTAATTGTGTGTGTGTGTGAGTGATAGAGTCTCACTAAGTAGTCTAAATTGGTTTGAGACTTCAGATCCTTCTGCTGGGATTACAGGAGTGTGGCTCTAGCTTTTTCTCTTTTGTTTGTTGGACTGGGTTCTTTTCTGTAGCCCTGACTGGCCTGGAACTAACTCATTTATGTAGACAAGGCTGGGCTACATGGCATCTAAAAAACAAAGTAAAAGGAAAACCAGGGACCTTAGGTTTCTAAAGAAAAGAGAGTGGACGGGGATTGTGGTGGAAAGTTGGAAGGAAATAAGACCTTACATAGTTTTGTCATCCACCAGGCACATCTCAGGGCTTGATGCTTCCAAGCGCCACCTAGTGGACCAATTTGGAGGAGCACAGGAATTTGAGCTTTTGGAATTTCTCACCAGAAAGGCTACTCAAGATTCTTCTTGGGCCTGGAGAGATGGCTCAGAGGTTAAGAGCACTGGCTGCTTTTCCAGAGGTCCTGAGTTCAATTCCTAGCAACCACATGATGGCTCATAACCATCTGTAATGAGATCTGGTGCCCTTTTCTGGTGGGCAGGGATACATGCAGACAGGACACTGTATACATCACCAATAAATAAATCTTTAAAAAAAAAAGATTCTTCTTCTAGCCAGATAACCTGTTTGTTAATACGCAAGGTCTCACTCCTCCAGGTGAACTTCTACACCAGCCAATTCTTGGGGAGGCTGAGAGCAACACTTCCTGGTACGGTTGGCTGGGTACTGTTGGTTTTGTCTCCTGAAAGCAGGTTCCTGCCAGATTCCTAGAAAGATCTTCTCAGAGAAGACCTAAAGGACAGGAAGCTGTGGGCTTAATTGATGTAGAGCTTTGAGAGCATCTTTTCAACAGAATTGTTCTGGATTTACCATTTTAGCCAAAGCCAGGGTCCCTATGTGTCTGTGAATATAGACTGGAAGTAGGAACCTCTTAGGAGGTCACCCTGACTGTCCCAGTGCCTGTCTCCTTATGGAACTCACGAGCCCATGTGACCCCTGGGTTCCATCCCTCAATAGGGCAGGGGTGTCCCTTTACTTTTTGTACATAACCCTTTGCCTAGCTCATCATCCACTGGGAGTTAAAGGAATATGTAATGGCAGGAGAAATGATTTAAATCCCTTGGGGTGTGAAGAAGTGTTCTGTTGAGTAATTCTCTGAGTTAATGGACTGTGGTAGAGTCTGGGCGGCTTAGCTCTTGGGAATTCTGTCTTAGGCCTGGCCAGGCACTGCTCAAGAGCAAGCGCAAGCCTGTGGATGCCTCTGATATTCTGAGAGTCACAGTCTGTATTTCATGAGAGTGTACTTATATGTAAAGTTTCGTTTGAAGTCTCAAGGACTTTTGAAGCCTACCCATGTCTCCTGGTTTGTGCAGCATCCTACCACATGTGCAGGAAGATTGTCTGCTGCTGTGTGGGTCAGAGGACACAGCACACATGACAGAGTCTCAAAGTAAGAAGAGGATGAGCTGTGCTGAGTCAAAAAGTGACCTTTGGTTCTTAGCCAAAGGTAGGAGGTGAGGAGTGAGGAGTGAGATAAGCTTGTACAGGGTGCATCTTGGGTGTGGACCACAGGGTCCTGGTGCTCTGCACAGTCATGGTGTGCAGATGCAGGGCTCCGGCAGAAGCATTATCTCTTGTTACAGAAAGGGCTGGGCTCTTCTGCTGTGAAGGCTGGATAAGCTTGGGGATAGTGTTTGTCTGCAGAGTGTTTTCAGACTAAATAATTAAACACCTGCAAAAAGAAACACAAGCTTAGCAGGAAACTTTTCTGGTGTAGACCCTGGTTTTGTCTTGAATTGCAGATTATAGAAGTAGGGACAGTCCCGTTTCTTCCCTTCTTAACAGACGCTAGTGTGTTCCCTGGTTTACCCTCTTACTGTGAAGGATTCACCTGACTTTCTCCAGAGCTACAGGCTAAAGTTGGGCATTTCTTGATGTTCCCTGTCCTCCAGTGTCCTCCAGAGGTTTGTCTAGAAGTGCATCTGGTCCTCGGGGGACTCCTAATGGCTCAGTGTCTTTGCCCCACAGAGCTCGGTTAGTTTGTAAAGAGGCTCCAGCTCAGCGCAAAGTATTCAGAGGGAAAGTCACAGGCCAAAGTCATCTGTCATGAGGATGGCAGAGACTCCTGAGCTGTGAAGGTATTATGAAGGCCTTAATGTGTCCCTGGTTTCCCTCATGCCCACAGCTAGCATTTAAGCCTGGCCTATACACAAGTCTCTGATGAGCCTTTCTCTATAACTCTGTGGTTTATACAACTTGCTGAAGGTTGTCTTTCTTAGTGCCAGCCAGAGATTCTCCCAAGTGCAAGGCTGTAATTTGTTTCCTTTCTTGCTGTACTCCAGGAACCTGAAACAGTACTTAGAGCTGCACCTACCAGATGGTTGTTACAGCACCACTGAGGTCCTTGGTGGAGCAGAATCATTTGTATTTGAAATGATAGGAGTCTTGGCATTTAATTCTGATTCCATGTTGTTCCAACAGCTACCCTGTGCTATCCCCTAAATAAGAGAGTTCAAAAATAGGAACTATTATTTCTTCCCTTTATGACCATGAGTTAAGCTAATTGGAGGAGGCAGGCTAGTGTTTGCATGGGCGTGACTCCATGCAGCGTACTCTAACCTCCCCTCTTGCCCTTCTTTTTCCATCTGTGTATGGATGCCGAGATCTTATCACAATGCAGTGTTTCCTTAGGTGGTTTCTCAAGGTTGGTTGTGAGCTTTCCATGCATTCAGACATGCTTTGGTCAGGGCCCATTTCTAGAAGAGACCAAGAATATTGAGTTCCTCAGGGAGCCTGGGTCTTTGACTCATATCTTGACACTCATTAAACCATCTAGTTTGTTTCTCCCTGAGGGAATGTGAACCACAGTTGCCCTCAGCCACAGCGTGGTACCCATCCTCCACCCTTCCTCAGAGGTGCTGAGGCTCTGGGAGAAGCACACATAGAAGTTTGGGAGCTATGGCCTGCCTTGCATTGAACAGTCGGTGCTGCAGGGATCCGGGGGAGTGAGGGCTCACAGATATGTTCTTCCATGTTTCCTTTCCTCGTGCTTAGTCCCTGCTTGAAGGAGAAAAGACCTAGTTTGCTTTTGAAACTGTTGGCTAGAGTTCCTGGAGAAATTCAGAAACTTAAGGCTCTTGGTTTATTGCTGGAGGCTTCAGGGAAGAGGCTATAATAGTCCTCGGCAGCTATATTGTGATACATGCTGAGAATCTCAGCACTTTGGAGGTGAGGCAGGAGGATCACACATTTGAGGTCAGCTCGGGGTTACACAGCAAAATCCTCTCTCAAAACAAGGCATGGGCAAGGCGACACACACATCTTTACCCTCAGCTCTTGGAAGGCAGGCAGGCAGAGTCTGTGAGTTTGAAGCCAGCCTGCATATAGAGACCTGGGACAGTCAGGGCTACATACAGAGACCCTGTCTCAGGAAAAGAATTGGGAGTGGGGAGAAAAATGTGTTTTCTCAGGCCTGAAGCAAGGACCTTGTTTCTCCCACAGTACCCAACATTTATACCTTTGACCTAGGCAGGAATAACTCTTGCCACACCTCCTTGAGCTGCTGGCCTGCCCTAGGCTTGGTCATTCCCATACTGGGCGCTGAGAATAGCAGCAGGGTGGGTGGTGATGGGAAAGTATTTCTTGGCTGCTCTTCTGGGTAGGAGGCAGTAGAGGAAACAAGATGGGGAAAGGTGCTATAGAAATTGGCAGTTTGAAAACCAAGTGATGTATCCTATATGCTTGTTTGAGAACTGAAGTTACCATGAAGCTTTAGGTTATATTTCCTACATTGGGTGAAGGAGGCTACCTGCCTGGTTTGCTCTGAGCTTGACTGGGTTGGGGCAGATGACCAGAAATAGCTTTCTCATGCAGAATAAATAAAGTCACAGGGACTTTGCCTAAGCAGTTGCTTTTCTTCCTTTATGTCATTCAGCTAACTGCAGAAATGTGCTAACATGCTTCTTGCCCACATAGCATATAGACCTGAACAGATTCTGTTTAATAAGCACGAGCTGTTGGCGCTTAACACAGGGACTGTGTGGCTGAGCCATGGGGCGGGACTCCCCCTTTGCATAACCCGTTCCTCCTCCTGTGTGTGGTTCTTCCACATGTCCATAGTGGAGCCTGTTCTCAGCAAGGGCTTTCTGGGCAGACAGTTCTCCTGAAGACCATTCCCCCTCCTCTACTCATGAGTGCTGTGCTTTGTATGTATAGGGTGTGGTTGGTCAGGACAGCATTAGGTAGCAGACAGACCATGAGCACATGGGTGCAGGGTGAGGGCTCAGAGTGAAGGTGGGACCAGGGAGTGCCTCATGGAGAATGTGGCTTCAGTTGAGACTGAAGTCATGAGAGAGCCGCGAGTGCCAGGGTCCTGAGAGTGGCTAGACTTGAGTGTTGGGGCAGGAAATGAGAGCAGGAAGTGTGTACAGGACACAGATCCTCTGTGTTGGAAGACCTTGGATGGTACTACCCAGGTAGAACCTGTGAGGAAAGTGGACTGGGTGCTGGTTGTCTGGCAGCTCTGGTCTGGTGTTACTGGAGAGGTCTGGATTTTGAATGTCTTTGCACGTAGAGCACATAGGATTTATTGATGGTTTGAGCTAGGGACATGTTCCATGCTGAGCTAGGGACAGTGCTGCCATGTTTGACCTGCACATGTGTGTCAGTCACTGAGGATGTGGAGTAATGGTTTGCCGTGGTACATGCTGGGGCTGCATGGTCCCTTGTTTGTCCTCTAACCTGCGTCACTCCCACCACCAGCAAGGGTCATGGAGGCAGGTGCTTTGTGCCTCTTACCATTAGTGTTCTGTGGAACTTGGCAGCTCCCCTCCTCTACCCATCTCTTCTCCTTGGAGATAGGTCCTTTCTTGTCCAACTGCCTACCTGTGCCTGGGTCATCTCAGAGAGGATGGGCTGTGGATGCCAGGTGTCTGTCTGCCATGGGCCCAGGCAGGCAGCCAATGGCTCTGCTACATTGAATTCCCAGGAGAGACAGAAGCACTTTCCTTTAGTCCTGACAGGCTGATTGGATTATATTCCAGGGAGGGAAGAAGGGAGAGGGAGGGAGGAAGAGATGGGGGCTCGTGTGTGTGTGTGTGTGTGTGTGTGTTCTTAACATGTACTTAGGCATGCTGAGATCTGAAAAGATCCTCTCTTACCCCTGAGCTCTCCCTTACGTCTTCCTCTAGCCAGCAGGGCAGCGTGTAAGGCCCGCATCTGTGAATGGGGTGCTGTTCTAGGGAATGGGCAGGTGGCTGCTGTACTAACGGTGCCACTCTTGACAGCCTCTGCACATCTGGTGTGGTGCGGCTTCACATTAACAGCTGGCTGGAAGTGAGCTTCTGTCTGCCCCACAAGATCCACTATGCAGCTTCCAGTCTGATCCCTCCTGAGGCTATTGAGCGGAGCCTGAAAGCCATCCGGTGAGAGCCAACCCCATCATGCCTTTCCTGGCAGCTGCTGCCTGCGACTTTACTAGTTACTTTGTTCCAGAAATTCCCTTCTTCCTGCCACAGAAGTTGTAGGTAGGACTTTGCTGTTAGTAAAACCACATGATTTTATATCCAGTTCTGCCCAGAAATGACCCATCCCAGTTTTTTTTCTGGGCCCTCCCAGCATAGTCTGGGTGAGTAGAACCAGCCAAGGGCCTCGCCCAGGTCTGCAGGGCAGCCTGGGTCCGAGCTAGGACTCTAGCAGATTGCCTTCATGGTACTATTCACTCAGTAATGGTCAGCATTTCAGTCCGAAATCATGGGAACCCAGGTAGCTTCTTAGATTAATTGATTTCCTGCAAGGACAATCTGGAACATGAGCATGGAGAAAAATCTGGGCGCATTCCTCAGCACTGGGAATGGCAGAAGCAGAGCACGCATTGCCCAGTCCTCCCACATCTGTGCTGGTCAAATGGCCTTCTTTCTCACTGTGCATATTTGTGTAGTTCTATTCATAGTTGGTGGATGTTTTGTTTTTCCTATTTTAGAAAGATCCCCCCCTTTCTTTTTTTTGTGGTACTAATGATTGAACTTTTCACAAGCTAGGCAAGCACTTTACCACTACATGCATGAATGCACGCGCGCGCGCACACACACACACACACACACACACACACACACATTTCTTCCCTCATGAGACAGGGTCTCTCTGTCTTCCTGGCTGTACTGAATCTTACTATGTAGACCAGGCTAGCCTTGAATTCATAGAGATTCACCTACTTCTGCCTCCCAGGTATTGGAATTAAAGGCCTGTGAGCTCTTTTCTTTCTTTCTTTCTTTCTTTCTTTCTTTCTTTCTTTCTTTCTTT
>JABTXL010008268.1:41253-67044 GCA_025134845.1 Neodon shergylaensis
TTTCTTTCTTTCTTTCTTTCTTTCTTTCTTTCTTTCTTTCTTTCTTTCTTTTTTCTTCTTTTTTTTTTTTGGTTTTTCGAGACAGGGTTTCTCTGTGTAACAGCCCTGGCTGTCCTGGAACTCGCTTTGTAGGCTGGACTCAAACTCACAGAGATCCTCCTGCCTCTACCTCCTGAGTGCTGGGATTAAAGGTGTGCACCACCAACTGGCTTTTTTTTTTGAGACAGGGTTTCTCTGTAGCATTGGAACCTGTCCTAGAACTAGCTCTTGTAGACCAGGTTGGCCTCTAACTCACAGAGATCCTCCTGCCTCTGCCTCCCGAGTGCTAGGATTAAAAAAGGTGTGCCACCACCATCCGGCATCTTTATTTATTTATTTATTTTATATGCATTGATGTGAAGGTATCAGAGCCCTGGAACTGGAGTTACAGACAGTTGTGAGCTGCCATGTGGGTACTGGGAATTGAACCCAGGTCCTTTGGAAGAACAGCCAGTGCTCCTAACTGCTGAGCCATCTCTCCAGCCCCCCCTTTTTTACTTTATAATATTGTTTTTTTTTTTAATATTTATTTATTATGTATACAGTGTTCTGTCTGTATGTATGCTTGCTGGCCAGAAGAGGGCACCAGATCTCATTACAGATGGCCGTGAGCCACCATGTGGTTGCTGGGAACTGAACTCAGGACCTCTGGAAGAACAGTCAGTGCTCTTAACCTCTGAGCCATCTCTCCAGCCCCAATATTGTTTATTTATATGTGTATGTGCATGAGTATGTACACAAGTATAAGATGGCAGAGACAGGCAGATCTCCTCAAAGGCTTGGTGGCTGACCATTCTAGCCAAATTGGCAAGCTTCAGGTTCAATGAGAGGTCCTATCTCAAAAGATAAGGTAGAGAGCTGGGCATAGTAGTTTTGTTCTAATCCCCACCCCCACCCCAGGACAGCAGTAATCCTTGCAGATTTTATAAAAGCTCCTGGACACATCACTGCTTCCTCTGATTTCTCCCTCAGCCTCTCCTGCCCACAGTTCAGTGCCTGTGAACTCTGACCATGCCTTGGTGTTCCAGGCACTTACCTGGTGGTCCAGGGCCTATGGCCCTTCATGTTCCGCTGACATGTGCTTCTGTCCTTCAGCCCGTACCATGCCTTGCTGCTACTCAGTGATGAGAAGTCTCTGCTGGGTGAGCTTCCCATTGACTGCTCTCCGGCTCTGGTGCGGGTCATCAAGACCACATCTGCTGTGAAGAACCTGCAGCAGCTAGCCCAGGACGCTGATCTGGCCTTGCTGCAGGTATGCCGGGGACCTGGAGAAGTGGGAAGAGGCCTATGGGTACATTTAGGGAAGCAGCCTGCTTGCCATGCTGAATCTCCAGGGCCCTTGTCTAGCACACAAATAGATACATACATGACCTGCCACAGATCAGGGTAGTCTGGATGGGAGGCCTGGGGTTCTGACTTCTGAGTCACACCTGGCTAGAGCTGTCTTTGTGAGCATTGGCATGACTCCCTTCTCTGTTGAGAAGAGGTGAGACAAGCCATGAGAGAAGGAGAGAGATGGTCCCAGCAAAGGCCTGGAGGACAGTTTGGGGAGGGGCAGCACATAGCTCAGGACAGTCGCAGTGACACATGCGCACGTGTGTGGGAAGTGAGAGCTTGGACCTGAGCTGCTAACTTGTCCTACTGTGTGTGTGTTTCTTTCCTTTACACATTTCCCCACCTTTTATTTTATTTTTTTAAAATAAAGTATGTCTTTAACAAAGAGACATGCAGAGATTCAGCCTTATTCTAGAGATCAGTTAAGTCCAGTCAGATGTTCAGAGAAAGCCTTCCCTATAGGACTGAGAATTTGTTTAATTCACTCTCTGATGCCTGCAGGACTAGTCTCTAAGTCCATTACTGGTCCACATGTATCCCTTTTGTTCCACTGCCCCCACCCCCTTTTTTGTTTCTCATTCAGTCCCAGACTCATCAAAATACCCTCATTCTCAAAGAGGCTGTGGGAAGAGCTGTAGAGACAACAAGAGAGAAACAACTGATGAGGTTGTCCTCAGAAATGTGCTCCACCTGCAGGGTAGCACTGTGTCCCAGATCACGTGCTGGATCCCACTCTGGGCTCAGAGGGGGGCCCCTCAGCCTTGTCTGTGTTTCTGGCTGAAGTGTGATGGAGGAAAAGCATAGAAGAAGCCAATGTTCAGGGGCTTGGAGTGCTTACCCGGTTACCTATGCCAGGGCTGTAAGTGCCATCCAGGTGATCTAAGGCAGGACCAAGTGAATGGATGCCAATATTCAGATCTGGTAGTGGTGTGCACCCTGTGGCCACCAGGGGGTAGCAAAGGCTCACCCGGGGACCTCTGTTTTCTCAAAGGCTAGACTTCTCAGTGGAATGAAGTGGCCACAGGTCTGAGGCATGCCCTCTTGGACCCCTCTAGCTATGCCTCCTAGCTCTGTGTGAGAAGTGAGTTGGCACCGCAGGTAGTTTTTGCTTTATGGGCCTATTTTACTTTTTTTCAAAATCCTTTCTATTCTCAGAATAAGTTCATTCCTTCTCTCTATCTCTGGTTCTCCCTGGGCTCTGTGAGAGCACTTAGCATATCCTGCCTTTGTATTTCACCTTGGCCTCCTAAGCTGGACAAGACCTGGCGAGGACCACATTCTGCTTCCCTGTGTAGCATCTAAGACTCAGAACTTTGAGTATATTTATTGTTCTGAACCTCCACAGAGAGGGGTCGTGCTACTGTTGTAAAGAGTTTAGGCTACACGGGTGATGGTGTATTTTCACTTCCTAGTCCCAGTTTGGATAGAGTCTGTGCTAGGACTGGGCCTGACCCTCAGCGTCACAGTCCTCTTTGATAAACCTTTGATGTCTCCTCCATTTCCTTGCCTGGACCTTGTCTGGGGTCAGGGAGGAGGGTGTTGTTTCCTTCCGTACCAAATCCCTGCTGAACCTGATATAAATAGTTCACTGCTGCTGTGCTTGTGCGAAACCCTATGAATTCTAGCCCTGGTGGTTCTCCTCACGTGCTCTGGGCTTCTCTTTCCTGTAAGTGTCCCTGTGAGTACAGTAGCCCCAGGGTGGTGCTGGACTTTTGGGGGAACATTTGCCTCGGGTGTGAATGTCACACATACTATAAGATCACTCTGATGGGCCTTGTGGTACACGTGTATAATTCTGGGGTGGGAGGATCTGCGTTCAAGGCTAGCCTGGGCTACAAAGGGAGACTCTGTCTCCAAAAAGCAAGACAAAACAATTAGAAAATCACTCATACCATATCAATCCAGAGAATGTTAACACTTTGGGAGTTTTGTCTTGATAAAATTACTAATAAGTAAGACTGGAGAGGTGGTTCATTGTGTTGTTCTTGCAGAGCACCTGAGCTGCATTCCTAGCGCCCAGATCAGGCAGCTTGACCAGAACTCTAGTTCCAGGGGATCTGATGCCTTTGGTCTCTGAGGACACCTGAATATACACACATATACATGTAATTAATACAAATGAAAAATTATTAACAGTCATGAAAGTTCAAATATAACATAAATTACAGATCAGAAAGTCCCCACAATCCTCTATTCCAGAGATAAACACTGAAGATCCTGTCAGTATTAAAGTTGTTTGTTTGTTTGTTTGTTTGTTTGTTTGTTTTAATCAGCATATTCCTATATAGCTCGGACTGGCCTAGAATTTAAGAGATTTGCCTGCCTCTGTCTCCTGAGTGCTGAATTAAAGGCCCTTCCAGACTTGTAGTTTTGAGATAGGATGTCTTCTCTGTAGCCTTAGGTGGACTTTTTTGTTTTGTTTTGTTTTTTGGTTTTGAGGGTTTTTGATTGGTTTGTTTGTTTGTTTTAGAGACAGTTTCTCTGCATAGCCCTGGCTGTCCTGGAATTTGCTTATTAGAACCAGGCTGGCCTTGAACCCAGAGATTCGCCTGTCTCCCGAGTACTGGGGTGAAAGGTGTGCACACCACTGCTTGGCCTGCCTAATGTATTTGCAAGCTGATAATTTCCTGCCCCAGCCTCTTCGGTATGTCACCACACTCAGTTCTTCTCTTCAGGGTTTTTTGTTTATTTGTTCGTTTGTTTTTTGAGACAGGGTTTCTCTGTGTAGCAGTCCTATTTCTCCTGGAACTCTCTTTGTAGACCAGGCTGGTCTTGAACTCACTGAGATCTGCCTGCCTTGGCTTCCCAAATGCTGGGATTAAAGGTGTGCACCACCACCGTCTGGCCTTCTTCAGGTTTTTAATGTATACCCACGTGGTTTTTGGCAGTACTGGAGACTGAATTTAGGGCCTCATGACTGATTAGACAAGCACTCTACTACTGAGCCTCAGATATCCTGCATATTAGATGTTTTTAACAGTAGCAGAATTACAGTTACAAAGTAGCAGTGAAGTCACTTTATGGTTGGGGTCACCACAACATGAGGAACTGTAATAAAGGGTTGCAGTATTAGGAAGGTTGGGACCCACTCATTGGCTTAGAGGTTTAAGACTACTTTGTGTTCTTATAGAGGACCTGAATTTGGTTCTTAGCACCCAAGTTGGTCAGCTCACAGTCTCCTGTAACTCCAACTCCAGGGAATCTTACAGCCTCTTCTGGCTTTTATAGCTACATTAACATGAACACACACACAAAATAAAACATATTTTTAAGAAGGGACTTGAAGGAAAGTTGACTACAGAAGAGGAGGTGATGTAAGTAAGAGTAGAGATCGGCTTGATGAGGCTACAAGCCAAGGAATGCCAGCAGCTGGAATAGACAAGGACAAATTGTTTGTTTGAACCCCCCCAAGGGGGCACAGATTTACTGGCACCTTGGTTCCAGCCCTGTCATGCTGATTTTGGACTTTTAGTCCCCAAAATGGTGTTCTGGCTGCCTAATGAAGAATATTTTAGGGGCGGAGGGAGGATGGGAACGACAGAAATAGAGAAAGTGGGCCTGGCTTTGCCTGAGAGCTCATGTCAGTGGCACTTGGAGAAACAGTGTGGAAACAACCATCTCACTGTTTCCTCCATGTTTGAGCTGGTTGCTGGCAGATACCTGCCCTCAACAATATAACAGGCACTGTGTTCAGGCAGGAGAACTCACCACCCTGGGCCCATCTGCTGAAAGGATGGAGCGGGGTCTTGGTGATCTAGGTAGGATGTCATTGCTTGGATTTCACACATGTTCTCATGAAGGGCTGAGGTGCTGTGTTTTCAGGTCTGGCGGCCTCATGAAGTTAGCATGTATTGGAGGCCACCCCTAGAAAGGGTTTCTGGCCCTCTCCATCTGGCTGGTGACTCTCTTCTTCCTCCCAGCATCCTCTTTGCCCCCAAAATCCTGTCTTGCTATTGGCCATTCCCTTTTTTATTAAAGCAGTCAGAGTGACAGTTGTTCACAGTGTACAAAACAGTGCACAACACAGTGTTGGTGGTACTCACTGGCCCTGAGGCTGGGGTGGTACAGTGCTACTTTAGGTTGCAGGAGTTCCAGAGTGCATCCCTTCTAGGCGGGAAGACCATGGCCTCCAAGTTCAGTCCTGCCATCTCCCCTTGGTTTGCAGGTCTTCCAGCTCGCAGCTCACCTGGTATACTGGGGCAAGGCGGTCATCATCTACCCATTGTGTGAGAACAACGTCTATGTCCTGTCTCCCAATGCCAGTGTTTGCCTGTGAGTACCTTTGGCTGCCAACATCTAGAGTCTAGAGCTAGGAAGAGTCTAGCAGGACCTAGTGGCACCCCCAGTGACCAGGCACCAGAGGCTTTGAAGCCCCGAGGCCAGCTCTAACTGTATCCTGATGCTGCCAATGGTGTGCTTAGGTGTAGATAGATCCCTGTCAGGTTTGGTGCTGCCCATGTTAAAACTGTCTCTTCCTGGCTGAGATCAGAGGGGTTCTGTGGTTCCTGACACATCTTAAGGGACGAGGCCTGCCAGGTCACCATACCTCATTCTTTTGTCATTATGCCCACCCAGACAGTTGCTGTGAGCATGAGACTGCACTGTGACCACGGTTGTTTGCCCTAGGTACTCCCCGCTGGCTGAGCAGTTCTCCCGCCAGTTCCCGTCCCATGACCTGCCATCCATCCTGGCTAAGTTTTCCTTGCCTGTTTCTTTGTCGGAGTTCAGGAGCCCTCTGGCTCCCCCTGCACAGGAGGTGAGTCACTAGAGCCCCTCTGTGGCTCATGAGGTGGCCCTTGACTCAAAGGCCTTTAGCACTGTTGACCTTGGGCTTGGTTTGGGAGACTTGCTGGTGAATACTGCAGGCTTCCTGTGGTCCATGGAGCCACCATGGGTATCCTCAAGTCCATGACTGGCTTAAGTTTGCATTGGCTTTTCCTTGTGCTACCCCTGGACAAGGGGCTTCTCACAGATGGAGGCTGCAGACGGCTTTGTTTTTCACTAAGCCTAGGCCCTGCTTTCCCTTCCTCTGGGGGTTTAGAAACCATGGGATCTTGGTGTGGAATCCTAGGGTCTCTGGGCCTGTAGTCCTTTTCCTAAGACCTACAGTACATCAGGCTAGGACTGTGTCTTGCCTGGCGGGCCTGGGTCAGGGCAAGGGCTGGTAGCTGGAGGCTGGCTGTAGGTGTTGAAGGTGCAGTGTGCGGCAGGTCAGTCACTTTTCACAGCCCATGCTCAAGAGATGGGGCGTGGTGACTTGGAGCAGAGAGGCTTTGCCCCTCCCCTCTATTAAGTGCTTTGAGCTCTAGGAGGGGACCCAGGGGAGAGGACAGGTGTCTGAAACAAGCTGGGTGATCTCCGTGCTTTATCTTCAGTAGATGCCAGATACACTGGCAGAATCAGTCCTTAAAGTCAAATACTTCCCCTTCTCAGATTGTGAATGGGAATAAGATCCTGGGTTTTCAGCTCATTTACATGCTGAGTGTGCCAGAGTTTAAAGCCGCCTTTCACAGAGCCCTTGGTTTCCAGGAACTGAGCCAGGAGGATGAAAGATACACTTTACATCTGTACCCTCTCTTCTCTCCCCCAGGCAGTTCTTGGGGGAGGGTCTGGCAGTGCTCCCATCCCAGCAGAAACTTCCCAGTTGTCTGGATAACGGCTGATCTTCCATGCTGAGCAGCTGCTTCAGGCCTTTTTGGGGGCTGGGATGGAGCTGCTTGGTTTGCCATATCCCAGGGAATACTGTCTAATGCTTGCAAAGCTTTTGTGTTTTAGTTTTTACATGTTGTGTTTCAATAGCTTGAATTCCAATAAAATTTTATTTGGTTTTGACCATGGTAACCCAGCCCCGTCCCATGAGTGACCTCCTGAGCAGCAGCTCTTCTGGGCCTCCCAAAGATGAGTGCCCTGGTACTGTCTGTACACACCGTGCAGCTTGGTGTCTGCCTGAGGGTGCTTTTCCATGGTGCTGGGTACTGCCTGGCCAGTGCTCACGAGGCCTGAATGTGCCTTATCAAGGAAGAGCCAGCCATTGGCTGCACGCCGGAGCAGTAGGTCCCCTTTCCATTTCCTCTGGAAACATCTCTGTTCTTGGAGCAAACTTTCAGGAAAAGCCAAGGACTCATAGGGCAGTTGCTTCTCTGAACAGTGTGTGGGCTTGCCTAGCAGTGGACTGTCTAATGGCAGCAGGTCTCAGTGGGCTGGAGTGAGGGAGGTAAGAACAGACCTTGCTGTAGGGAGAAGGGATGGAGCCCAGGCGTGTGATGGGAGCTAGTGCCAGTGTGGTCTGGGAATTCTTCTGGCCCATTGCTTCCCCTGGGCTGAGCTGACCTGCAGAGCTTCCCAGCAGCTGAGGGTCCCTTCTTCCAAACAGGAGGCCTTCATGCTTAGGTACTGGGGCTGTTAAGGGCCTCAGCTCTCTCATCCCCCAGGAACAGGGTCAAGAGTGGAGTAAGGGAACCAGCCCACACTGTCTGCCCTGCTCACCCACAGACCCAGCTCATCCAGATGGTGGTGTGGATGCTGCAGCGCCGGCTCCTCATCCAGCTGCACACCTACGTTTGTCTGATGGCCTCACCCAATGAAGAGGAGCCCCGACTGCGAGAGGATGATGTCCCCTTCACTGCCCGAGTTGGTGGCCGCAGCCTCAGCACGCCCAATGCCCTAAGCTTCGGCTCCCCAAGTAGGATCCCCATCCAGAACACCTGTCTGGTAGTGGGGGGCTGGGAGACTTTGGTGATGGCATCCAGGAAGCCTGGGCACTGCTGGAATAAGAGATGTCTTTACATGTCTGTATACTCACCTGTCTCTGTCCCTGCCTGTGGAGACCTCTTCCTCCTGCCTCCCCTGGGTCTGAGGGGAAGGCTCTACCCCCGAGCCGCTGGCTGTAGTTAGGGGCAGCCTTTGCCCACTGAAGCACAGCTGAATTCCCCTACTCCAGCCAGTGCTCAGCAGGGCCTCATACTGTCAACACAGGGACCACAGCTGTCTGTTGTTGGGTCCATGTGAACTCTGTCGAGTGCTTCATCCCCATGTTGGCTGAGGTGGGACATGATACCCATGCCTGCTTTAGGGGTTAGTGGGCATGCAGCATTCTTCTGTTCTGGGCCCTTGGAGCTGTTCCCATGGAGCAGCTCCTTGTGTTCCAGGTTAGCCACATAAAAGGCATACTACACACTTAGGAGGTGGGTGGCAGTGAGTTCTTGCATGAAGGTCCATGGTACAATTGGGCACCAGAAGGGGAGTGTGGCAGTGACCTCAGGATCTGGATGCTGTCAGTGTCTTCAGTGCTCCCCATCTTGGCATAATTGACATCAATTGGCTGTTTCAACCCACAGCCAGCAGTGATGACATGACCCTTACCAGCCCCAGTATGGACAACTCCAGTGCAGAGCTGCTCCCCAGTGGGGACTCGCCACTGAACAAGAGGATGACAGAGAACCTGCTGGCTAGCCTCTCCGAGCATGAGCGGGCTGCCATCCTCAACGTGCCTGCGGCCCAAAACCCCGAGGACCTCCGCATGTTTGCCAGGTAGGGAGCAGGCGACTGAGTGGGACATGGTATAGGAACGCTGGTATCCTTGACTACCACAGCTCATGGTGGGTCTCCGCTTAGGATTGGTGTGTGAAGGGCAGGAGCTATTGTCCAGGTGTGGGGGATGTAGACTCTGGCCAAGCTCCTAGGTCTAGTGGGCAGCTTACTCAGAACTTCTGGATGTACCTTGTCACTGCTTGAGAGGCAGCTACTCTCAAGTTCTGACCCGCTTGGGGCTTGGCACAAATATGTCCTAATTCTTGGCCCTGGGGAAAACTTAAGTAGCTTACTGTCTGCCGTGTCCATCCTGACTTAGTTGTGGTAAGGGCATGGTGTTATGAGAGAGGTCAGGTTGTCATGTTCAGTGTTGAAGAATCACACTGCAGACTGTTGGAGGACCATTTACAACTCTTCCAAGTGCTGATCCAGGCCTGACCTGTTCCCTGGAGCAGACTGAACCCAGTGTCATAGGAGAATAAAGAAGCCTTTAGCACTTCTCCCTTCATTAGGTGCACAGCCGCACTGCTTTGTGGACTCCCTTCAGGCCCACCACCGGTCACACGGCTTTTCACAAGCTTGCAGGCAGCTTACAGATCCACCCATCAATGGCTTTTGGAGTCCTTACTCCTTGTCTTGGGCTAGGCTCATGCCACCCTCTCTCTTCCAGGCTTCTTCACTACTTCCGTGGCCGTCACCATCTGGAGGAGATCATGTACAATGAAAACACACGGCGTTCCCAGCTGCTCACGCTCTTTGACAAGTTCCGCAGTGTGCTGGTGGTGACCACCCATGAGGACCCTGTCATTGCTGTCTTCCAAGCACTGCTCACATGAGCCCAGGCAGCATGCCCAGTGGGAATGGGAACTAGCCTACTCCCTGCCCAGGGCTCCTGACTGGCCTTAGGAGGATGGGCAGCTCTAGTCTGGCAGAACCGGTTCTTGTTCCAGCTGTCCATCTGGTCAGAAGTAGCTATGGGGCAACCACTGCTGGACTTTCTTTTTCTTTTGGAGACAAGGTTTTATGTAGCCTAGACCTCACATGTGCTAGGTAGCCAAGGATGACTTTGAACTCCTGATCTTCTTGCCTCTGTCCCCATATGCTAGGATTACAGGCATGTGCCACCAACGTTACTTTAAAAAATACATGTTTATTTATTTTTATTTATGGTTTTGTATATGTGGGTCCCCAGAGGTCAGAAGAAAGCATACCCTGGAGCTAGAGTTACAGAGGTTGTGAGCCCCTGGGTATGGAGCTGAGAACGGAACTCTAGAAGAGCAGGAAGCTTTTAACCATTGCCGTCTCTTCAGTCTGGTCCTTACAGCATCTTAACATTGCTGAGCTGGAGGTTTTCCAGGATGTGTCTCTGAAGTCCAAGTCCTTCACACACACACAGGTTGTGTCTTTCTGACCCCTTTCCCAACTGGCCCCTTCTGCAGCCATCCTTGAGAGTGTCCAGAAACTCATTTAACTCATTCCTGCTTCTAGGTGTATATGCCCATACAATGATGATTCTCCCCTCACCAGTGCCGTACATATGGGGTTCCCAGGTTTCCTGACCCAGATGAAGAATTAACTTCATGCACACAAATTCTGGCTGAGACTTGGACAGTTCCCACAAACAAGATATTTATTCTACTTTAAAAAAATAAAAAATCCCATCAGGCTGTTTGCTGAGGCTGATACATCTGTTCAGCCACTCTGTCAATCACACTGACCCACGGGCTGCCCTGGATATAGAAGCGCAGGGGCTTCTGGGTCCACTCCCCTGCATGACCAATGCCTATGCGAGCTGCTGCCACCACAGCTGGGCTGCTGGACTCCACAGGGCCACGCTCCAGCCACACAGCCTCATCTTGGGCCAGGTCTCGCTGATCAAAACTCTTATCAATGGCCAGGGCCTGGCACAGCTTGGACGGACCACTACAGAGCTCACGGTCCTTGAGTGTACGGCCAGCAGTGCTTTTCCGGAGGTTGTTGCGAAGCTGTCGCATGGTCTCCAGGCCTTCCAGGGGCTCTAGTGCTCGTAACAAGACACAAGCCCCAGCCCCTGTGGGACAGACAGACAGCCTGGAGTAAACTTTAGATCTCCTGCACATACCCACTGTGGCAGTGGTGCTGCCGTTCTCCTGCACGTGTAACCTGTATCTACTGCATCCAGACATGCAGCTCCCTTCCCTGTAGCACCAGCTAGGCTGCTCTGCCTTCCCTGAGTTCCTTGGGAAGCCTCTCCCTGGCAAGACTGACAGCAAGACTCCCACCACTGCTCTCCAAAGCCAGAACTATGATCATCTAGTGTGAGTTAGTCCTTTCTGTAGCTTCTCCTAGGCTTGACTGGTGGTGGCTATGAGGCTGGCATAGGAAGCCCCAGAGAGCCAGCACCTCTGGGGCAGAAGGGACGCCATTCTTCTAGAAAATGGTAAGTCAAGAAAGACTAGAAGGTGCAGTCCCTTGAATCTCTCCTCCCGTGCTGTACCTAGCTCACCAACTGGAACCGCCTCTGCCATTTCAGAGAAGCAGGACACAGAGTCCCTGTGAGTGCAGGGCACATGATCCCTACTCTCAGCTCCCAGGGCCACTTTATTGTCCCGCCCGTCTCGGCTGTGCTCCCTCTCATCTTCATGCAAACACCTCTGACTTCCATGTCCTTGCCTAACTCCAAGTGCCAGTGATATCCGTGTCCTTAGCCTCTCTCAACATGGATGACCCTCACCAATACCACGTACACCCTTGTGGGAATTTGCCTCCAACCTGGATGTTCTTGGGGTGTTTCAGTTACATGTTCACCCCTGCCTCTGCCTTGTTCACCATGTCTCAGGAACCTGCATTTTTACCCCTTTAGAAACTATAGCACTAACATCTCTGGTTTTGTTTCCTTAGCTCATCCACACTAGCGGGGTTGGTTCTGTCCAAGAAGGCTTCTGTCATCTTTTTCTCTCTCTCTCTTTAATTAAAAGAAGAAGAAGAATGTATTGAAATTCTGCTTATGGGCCGGGCGGTGGTGGCGCACGCCTTTAATCCCAGCACTCGGGAGGCAGAGGCAGGCGGATCTCTGTGAGTTCGAGGCCAGCCTGGTCTACAAGAGCTAGTGCCAGGACAGGCTCCAAAGCTACAGAGAAACCCTGTCTCGAAAAACTTAAAAAAAAAAAAAATTCTGCTTATGTGTGTCTGTACACTTGTGCGCCTGGTGCTGACAGAGGCCAGAAGAGGGCACTAGATCTCCTGGAACTGGAGTTATGGTTGTGAACTGCCATGTGGAGGCTGGGAAAAGAACCCAGGTCTTCTGCAAGAGCAGCCAATGCTCTTAACCACAGATCTACCTCTCCAGCCTCCTCTCACGATCTTTTGATGTCTAGCCATCCATAGTGTCACTCAGTATCAGCTTTGTGGTCACCTCTAGCTTCCAAACCCCCTTGCACTGGACACCTTAGCCTTCTGCTAGGGCCAACCTGCGGTACAAGTACTTGTACAGCAAACCAAGAACATTTGGTCACTGTGGGCAAGCAGGAGGGTATTAAGCACATATGTTGAGATATGCCAATCATGTTCCTGGCCAGTGGTGGCTTTGGTAGAATGATACTGGTTCTTCAGACTCTGACCACTGGGGACAATGCTATATGCTTGTCAGGACAGAGCTGGACCTCAGAGGACACTGCACCAGTAACCCTCCACAAATGCTATCTGGGGCCAAAAGGTCCTCTGTGGTTACTGCAGGGTTTCTAGAAGCTTCCCTGCCTTTACCTAGCCAGTTATGATAACCAAATATGTCAGGAAACATTGCCTGGTGTCTCCTAAGGGGCAGAAATGCTCCTGGATGAGAATGACCAAGCCAGATCTCATAACAGGACTTTCGGCAAGGTTCCCGTATGAGCCCAGATTAACCCAAACCAGTCTCTTGCTTTCCCCTTCCCTGTTGGCCCACTCCAGCCACAGAACCTGACTGCTCTGCATTCAAGCTGTCCCTGTAGCCTCTGTCTTGTGGAAACTCAGCTGCTTTAGCCAGGCTTGCCCTGTCAAGAGCAGTCAAAGCTCCTGAAATCCTAACTTAACCCCCGGCAATGGCATTGCCCTACTCAAATGCCTGTCTACCTCAGTCTTCCAGGGAGTTGGCCAGCTGCTGCCCCGTCTGTTTCCCAAGCCCAGTACCACTAACCTTGACTGGAGACATTCAAGCAGAAGTACATGCCATAGATGATGTACACATATAGCGTCCCGGGTTTCATGAACATGCCACGGTTGCGGGGAGTCTGCCGGCCACCCCTTGAGTGAGCAGCTTCATCTTCTGGCCCCAAGTATGCCTCAGTCTCCACAATGCGCCCACGGAGTTCCGTTCCGTCAGCGAGTCGCCGGACAAGGACCTGTGGGCATTGAGCCTGCTCAGACCATAGGGATGGGGTCAACCCACCTGGACAGTCCCCACCTAGACCTCTCTTAAGTTCAAGATGGACCAGAGACCCAGCCACCTGGCTCTCCATTCTGCCTCTTCTGCTCCTGCTCGGAGTCTGGATGCCGTTGTTAAGGTGACTAGCCATTCCTGACCAACTACAGTTGTTCACTCAGGGTTCTGACCACATCTCGAGCTTCACTGTGCAGGCTGACCTCAAAAGTCCCTTCAGTGTGTTCTCTGCTTTCCCACATCCTCTCCCAGAGTTCCCTTGAGAGCCTTAAATGTTCAGTGGCCCCAAGGGGTCCTTGCACAGCTTCCTGGGATATTCCAGATTCTGTGGTGTGCTTGTTAAAACAGGCTAGCCACAAAGGATCTACATCTCAGATTGTGCCCACTAATGCTAAGGCCTTAATGAGAAACGGGGCCAGTGGAGCCAGCTCATGCAATGCCTAGCCTGGTCCATGATCCTAAGAATGGCCAGCACTCTTAGCCAGGGCTTGTAGGAAGATTTCAGGATGCAGCCATGTCCACAGCGCTTCATATCCTTAGGGTTGAGGGATTATTTGGTCGGAAGGCACCTTTATCTCAGTCCAGGTAGACCCATGGTGCCTCAGGGTTGGTATAACAGGCAGGGTGGAGGAAGAGGGGCCAGAGCTTGTCATGGAAGCCTGGAAATCCTTTCAGGAACCCAAAACACTGAAGACAGGGATGAGCGTTTTGGGAGAGGAAAAAGGTCAGGGAGTGGGAGTGTGCCTTCAACCATACTCACGTGCTCCCATGTCTCCAAGGGGCACACTGGGAGCCCCAGCTGAGCTGGAGGGAGCCCCTAGCACTGTTCTGGCGGAGGGCCTGGGAAGGCAACATGCTCCTGAGGCCAGAGCAGCCAACTGTCCCAGCAGCTCACTGCAGTGAACCTTTACCGAGCTTGTGACCCACGCCTGGGTTTTCCCTGACCAAAGGGATAGATACACAGGCTAAAATACCCCTTTCCCTGCCAGACATCATCTGGTCTACCAACGTGGGCTCAAGCAGGCATGACAGGGAGCCAGCTGACATGCCCAAGATGCTGAATAGTGGCAGATGTATGGTGGTGGTGTTAGGCCATCTTTGGGTCCTCTACCTAAACCTGGGATGAATCTGTGCCATGTTTTGTCATATCTTAGAGTTGAATACTCCAGTGCTTTTAGAAGGAACACAGAGCCTTGCAGCTTAAAACAGCATGAGAACAGAATTAAGTGCCTTCTGCTGTAGGTCAGGGTCTGTTCCTGTTAACATGGACTCTCAGCACCATCTTTTCTATTAGAGAAACTGGCTGTCCTTGGCCATGCTACCCTAAAGGGAAGCTTGTCAAAGCTCTGGCACCTAAGAATAGTGGGTGCTCCAGATGAACCCGGCCAGCTCCATGATGTGCACTTCAGAAGGTGACAGGCTGTATTATAGGGCACACCAGGCTGGGCCTGGGGTGGTCCCCATTCCCACTACATGCCTGGCACAGCCCAGATCCTGCAGCGAGAAGACCAGCTCTTTCAAGGGACTCAGACATGCAGCTAATGGTATCCCTGGTCCCAGCCATCAGGGAACAGGGTTTACCTACCTAATATCGTCCATAGTCCTTGCAAACAACCTGTCCTAAAGGGATTTTAGACAGATGGGTAAGGCTAACAATTGATTGCCAAAGCAGGAGAGTTTCCAGTGGCCCTGCTACCTCCACCAGGAAATACCACTATCATCAATATTTCTCTTTGTAGTGATCCTAAGCAATAGTCACACTGTCCCAGGCCAATGTGGACAAAGCAGCTACGTATGTGAGCACGAGGAAGGCTGAATCACGGATGTGACCAAGTAGTGACAGGACTGGGGTCCTGGAACCCGCACCCGCATTTACATTACCTGCCCCAGAAATGCACGGGCCAGGGTGACTGCTGGCTGGTCAAAAAACTCTGGCCCCAGCCGGGCAGGGTGGTCCTCAGAACTGGAGAAGTAGATGCTTCGCTGCAGGCCCGGGGCTGAGGGTGGCCTCTCTTTAGGGATCTGCTGCTGCTCGGATTCTGCTAGTCGCTGCTTTTTTTGCCCAATCTTTCGGGAAAGCTGTAATGGGGGAGGGGGGAGGGAGGAAGTAAGTGTCTGTCTGCCTGCCTGAGTTCCCATTGTGTGGTTCATTCTGAGACATAAACAGAATACCACAGCTAACATAGCCTCAGGGGGCCTTGGGACATGGTGTGGGTAATGACAGGCCGTTAGTGGTGCCAGGTGGGTGGGCATGCTCTACCCACACCTGCTGCACACAGGAGAAACTTGGGTGCCGAGTCTGATACAGAAGGGCTGGCATTTTCTGATTCCCCTACATCGCACCATTCCCAAGGAAACTTGTTTCTGGAATCTGACTCCTTGTTCCTAATCCTGGCCAGGAATTAAAACACAGCCAGAACCTGGGAAGGGCCTAGCTGAGGAACAGACTGAGTTTTGTCCTGTCACACTCAAGGTCACGAGGCCCCCTCAGTTTCGACCAGAAGACCTGGTCCACAAGTGGGTACACATGGGAATGACCACCCCTACTTGATCCCATTCTAAGTGTTCAGGATACAACCCTCCTGGCTCCCAACTGACCTCTGACTGACTAGATATGAGAATAACTAGGAACTGGAACAAAAAGTCTGTGGGTCAGTAAGACACATCAGGCCTTAGTCTACCAAAAGCCGGATAAACGAAGTAGGGAAATCTGACTACATCCTTCAGCTATTGTGGTACAACAGACGGGAGATGAAAGGGACAACTGGGCCGTGAACCTGGGGCCAGAGCCAAGACCTGTCCTCAACCCAAGCTGGGCTTCAGCTATGACCACGGCTCCGTGGCTGGTTAAAGAGCCATTACTTTTCTTTAGACAAGGTCCCATGTAGACCACGCTGGCTTTGAACTCCCGATCCTCCTGCTTCCATCCACTTCCCAAGTATTGGAAATACAGGCGTGCGCCACCACGCCCGGGTAAGACCCATTATTTTTATCTGCTGTGTTGACGTCCAGGTTGGACCGAGGCTGCCAGGCTGCCAGGAATGGATGCTGACGTGACCGTCTCTGCAGCCCGACCCACTGTGCCAGCTCGCCGTGGGCTCAGACTCCGCGACGCTGCGCCCCCTCTCACCGGCGCTGGCATCTGACCGGCATCACGACATCCGGTCACTCGGGATCCTGCTCTGGCACTCCCAGGGCGCCGGGCTCGTCCAAAAAACAGAGGCTGGTCGGTGTCGGGAGGCAGGGTCACGGACACCGGTTTTAAAACTCCTCGGCCCAGGCGCGCACTCAGACCGGCCCGGCCGCGGGCTCGCATCTAGCCGCCTACAGGATGCGCCGTGCAGCCGGAAGCGCGAGGAGGGCGGAGACTGGAGCCTGCGCAGAAGGCACACAGTTCGGGGGTGGGGCGAGTGTGCGAAGAGGCGGAGCGAGGAGTCTAGGGGAGGAGCGGGGCGGGTGTCAGAATTTACCTTCACCACTCTGGCCTGAGCCCAGGTTCCCCAGTCCTGTTCTATCCTAGTGGCCGAGTGCCGTCTATTCCACCCCCCCCCCCCCAAACCCGATCCTGGACTGCCTTGCTTTGGGACGGGCTGGGTCACAGCGGGTGCGGTTGGTAGTGTGGAGAAAAAACAGAGCCTTTGGAACCTCAAACCGATCTCTGATCCTGGAACTCTCCTTCCCCAGCTTTATTGGGGGGCGAGAGGGGGGAACTGAACGGAAGTGGATGCATGCCCCATCTGGAGGCCCCTGCCCTGGTCATCATAGTTGATAGAGAGGAAAGAAAGGGAATCCTGCCTTGGCAGTAGACCACCGCTTACATCCTTGATCCCCAACCCATTGATGCCTGGGATTCCTGCGAAGAGGGCTCACCACCTAAACTGGGCCAATTTGTAGGGCAGGGCCAAGGCTGTAGGGACCTGGGAATACCCCTCTAACTGGGTAACAGTTGCCCCGCACCTCTTAATGACTCCCTCTCCAGGACCTAGGCCTGCTACCCACCCTATCTGTAGCCTCTCAAATGAGATTGTGCACCGGTGGCAGAGATTTGAGCTTCGAATGGGAAAAGACTGACCCAAAGGAAGGAAGGTCAAGGAAAGGGAGGTCTTAAGACAGGGTAAGGTGCTCCAGGATCTGGCTTACTGCGTCGGCTCCGTGGCAGCCCCCACACCCAGCAGAGCCACCCTCACCCTCTTCTCCCATTCTAAGGGTAGTCTGGCTCTGACTGTTTCTTGGAAGACATAATCTTACCTCCCCATTCACATTCTGCCCCTGCCTTGTCAGAACCCTTGAGGGCTTGCTTGTCACAACTGTCTGATTTCTTTGACCTTGGCATGGAAGAGCAACTAACTGGGTGTGGAACAGCAGATGCTAGACAGCACAGAGGGACAGGTTGCATGTTTGTGATCCTTAGATGAACAAGGAACTTAGCCCAGCCCAAGGCTAGGCTATTCATCAGGATTCTGGTCCCCAGCTGCTTCTCCACTGGTCAGTCAGGCTGGGGCTCAGCCATCCCCTCTCATGGGCCTCAACCAGAACTTCCTGGGGAGGGAGGGGCAGCCTCTCTGCCTGCCTGCTGCCTGCTGGAAGTCATCCAGCTGTTTGTGGCACTCTGTGCTGTTTCCGGGGGTGGGGTAGGGGCAATATGTTGTAAATTTGAACTAATGAGATTGGCCTGGATGTGGCTCCCACCCCCTTCCTCCTTATCCCCTACAGCCATTCTGTCCAAACAATGACTCTCCCTTCCTGTGGGAATAATGCCCCTTCCCAATCTCGGAGGAAAACTGAGACCCTAGTTGGGTTCTTGTTCCCTGATAAGGGCAGGAAGAGGGCATTGTGAAGCCTCCTAGGGCGCTAGCTCATCCCCCACCTTTGTGTGAATGACAAGCTTCTCTGGTGGGCAGTCTGGCTTCTGCCCCAGGAGGAGATGGGGGTGTTGCCAGCATCCTATGCTCCAGATGTTCTGGCCTGAGTGTGGGATTGCACAAGGTCTGCCCCCTCCTCCCCACTTCCTGGTTTGTGGTGTGAAGCTCCCACCACAGGCTGGAAGTGTGGGGTTGGGCTTCCCTGCTGTGTTTTGCCAGCAGGCTGGCCAGGAGTAGGAGAATGTCCAAGAGGAAGGAGCCGAAGGAGCCTGGACCTCTTCTGTTCCCAGTGTGTCTTACTGCTGGTTGGTGGCAAAAAAGCCATTGGGAAATTTTTTGAAAGGGGTCAAGTCTGGAGTTGACACTGGCGTGAGCTGTTTTAAGCCCCCCACAGGTTGTGGGGACGTTGGAGCTGCTTCTAGCAGCGGTGGTGTGGGCTGCCAGTCCTTGCTAGCTCTATAGGCTACAGATGCCCAGGCTTCAGTTTCACTGTCTCAGGGGCCCAACACACTGGCTCGGTCTCTTTCTCACATGGATAAAGGAGGAGCTGGGTTGGAGCCAGCTGGCTCTTCCTTTGGAAACTCGCATCCTTCCAGCAGCGTCTCAGCAGAGTGACTGCTGAATCCTGACAGGCCTCGGCGGGTGACTCTCTCTAATGGGGGGGGGCAAAGGGCAGACATAGGCAGGCCAAGAGGAGGTACACTGTCAAGGCTGCTAGGCTCTTGGCCCAGGAGCTTAGAGGACCCCCTTGCCAAGTCCAGGACAGGCCTTTGGCTAGCTAGGCCTTCTCCCCAAATTGCCAGGGTCCTGGGTTCATCCCTACATCTTCTCTCCGTGTAGGGCCTGGAAGCTTAGCTGAAAGTCCCAGAAGCAGTTGTTGGGAGTCCTCTGACTGCTCAGGGATCCACACAGGTGTGGGAGAGTGCTATACAAGATCTGGAGGCCGTGTCCACCCTGACCACCTGCTCACCAGCTCCCAGAGTGTTCAGGAATTGCAGCCGACTTCCTGTTCCGCATAGCCCACGAAAGAATGAGAGAAGCTAGGGGCTGGGATGCCAAGTACTAGGCTCTTGCACCCAAAGCATGGGTCAATAAGGCGAGCAGGAGGTACTGGGATTGGACATTCGTCCACACTCCTCCGCTCACACTGTGCTCACGCCCTTACTCAGGAGGCCAGGGTGGGCTGTGTCTGGGAAATCCTGAGGTTCCCCATGTGCTGAGGTGGGCATTTGTCTGCAGGAATCATGCTCTTGGGAACAGCACCTGTGTAAGTGGACGGAGATGGCAGGGTTTGCAAGAGGCTCCCCTGAAGCTTGGGAACTGCAAAGCCTCTGGGGGCAATGAATCCTGGAAAGCTGTTTTTCTGTCACTGCGCGCAGGCAGCCTTCTCTGTGGAATGGCTGCATTGAAGGTGACTCAAAGGCTGGAGAGATGCTCAGCCATTAAGAGAGCTTGCTGCGAGTTTGATTCCCATCCCCTGTACATCGGGCAGCTCACAACTGTCTGTAATTATGGTTCCAGGGGGAGCTGGTGCCCCTTCTAGCATCTGTAGGCACCTGCAACCACACACACAGAGATATAAATAAACAGAATACATATATATATATATATATTTGTAAAAGGATGACTGAGTTGTGGAACTGGGTGTGTCTTTACCGTGGATCTCCTGTAGGACTTTTTGGGTCTGGGAATAGGTTTCTAGGTCTCAACATAGGTCTAGGTGGACCCCTGAAGCATCCATGACAGGAGGAGGGACCTACAGATACCAGATGCCCAGCTGTGGCCAGTTCCCAATTGTCCAGAAAGGACACCATCCAAGCTAGCCCAGTCTAGGCATCCAGACCCTGCTTATTCCTAGAAGGGGCCAAGAATGCTAGGTATGGAGACTGTTCCATCTCTGGTCTGGCATCTGTGGGCTACAGGAGTCCAGAACCCTGCATCAGGACAGCTTCCTCCCTCAGCCTGTGGCTTCAGCTGAGGATAAAGGAGCATTTTGTGTCCAGTTTACAGAGGAACGAGTTGCTGGTTGGGCGCTGAGGCAGAGGGAAGAGAAGGGTGTGCAGAATGTTGCTGTCACTCTGCACAATGGCTTAAGGGCTGGCAGGTGCAGTCTGGCCCTTGTACCTGCAGGGAAAGAAGTAGGGGAAGGGGTAATTGCTGGGCTGGGGTAATTGCCGAGCTAGGATTCCCGGGACACAGTGTATCAGGGTAGGAGTGTTAGTGTGTACATGTGTAAATGCGTTAGGGTGAGAGTATGAGCCCATCATGAAAGTACATTTGAAGTGCACGTGTGCGCATGTATCTGTGTAAACAGGTGTTTAGGGGCCGGATGCACGAGTGTTTACTAGGAAGGATCAGGAGGGTGTGCGTGAGGGAAGTTTGGGTTTCCGAACGAGCCTCAGTGATTTACCAGTGAGTGCCTTCCAAAGGGGCGTTCAATCTTTAGGTGCCTCCCACCCCCCTCTCGCTCTGGGGCTCTCCTCCCTCCCTCCCCAGGTACAGTTAGGGGCAGCACTAGGGGAAGGCGAGCCCAGGACCAACAATGATCACTGGCGAGCTCGACTCCCAGCCACAGGTGTCTCTGCGGGACGCCTGGTAGAGCGCAGCCGGCGGTCTTCCCGGAGGAGGTGCCCGGGGCGGGCGGCGCGCATTCCTCAGCCCTGAGTCAGGCGGCCGCCCCTCTACCGGGCCCGCCCCCGGCGCGCACGCCCCTCGGCCCGTGGCATTCCCAGGCGGACGGGCCGAGCCAGCGCGCGGGCGGCGCAGGCAGGGACTAGGCGCGGGCGCCCTCCCGGCCGGCGGCGGCAGCCGGTGCAGACCCCTCCGAGGACCCCGCGGCGGTGAGTGGCGGCCGGGCTCTCGGCGCGGGGCTCAGGGCGGGCGGGTGCGGGGTTTGCGTTCTGGCGCAAGTGTCCGCCGATCGCTGCCAGACGGTGCGCGGAGTTTGCCGAGCGCCCGCGGAGGCGGCGCGGCCCGGATTCCAGCCCGGCGCCCCACAGAAATAGCCCGTGGTCGGATCGGCGCGGCCTGGCGGGCGGGGCAGACGGACACCGGCCCCGCTGGGTCGTCGGGACCGGAGGTCCTCGGTCCGCAGCCGCCCAAAGCGAGCGGCGCCTGGGCTGCCAGCCCCTCCCCCATGCTCTCCTTGCCCCCGACCCCCCAAGGGTGGCATCTGAAAACTCTGCGCAGAGCGCGCGACTTCGGGCCACCCGGTCCGCGTCCTCCCAGCTCACGGGAGTAACAGCAGCAGCTGCGGACTGGGGAGCCCGGCTGGGCCTGCTCGGCCCGTTCCACCCCGGTTCACATCAACAAACCCGGGAACTGCCTCCAAAGACAGCTCCTGCCCTGTGCAGTGACCCCGAGGGCCACAGTCGGGTTCTTGAAGTAGGCCTGGGCGCGGTGGGGTGACTGCGGACCCTAGGTGCTCAGGGATAGGCGAGAGGGCCTGTCTGTCCTGCTGGGAGCATGCTTGAAGAGCTGGGTGGAGAATGGACAGGGGACTCCCCCTAGGCTTTCTTTCCGCTCAGTTTGTCCCGATCAGAGTTCCTGCTCCGTGTGCCTCTTGGGGTAGCGTGTCTGTCTGCGTGGGCGGGGCCTGGATCTGGAGGCCCCCCGCTCTGTCCTGGGACAACCCCCCCTCCCCACTTCCTGTTGAAGCTGGGAGAAGATTCTAGGATGAAACTGGCTTTTCAGGTTTAGACCAGCTAGAAGCCGGGGCAGTCCCAGGCTAGGTGCTCCCCACCTCCACGGGCGGGCGAGCCTCAGCCCCTTGCCCCCGCCCTTAAGCCTGGAGGGTGCTGGGGAACTCAGCAGCTGGCCGGTTCTCAAGAGGCTCCAGAGGCTGAGTCCTCTGCTACCAGGTCATTCTGGGCGTGCTGGGTTCTTTGCTTAGAGACCTGCTAAGAGGCTATGTCGGATAGGCCTAGACTGAAGGTACAGGTTCTCGCACCCTCCACAGACCTCCAGGCAGCCTCCATGGCTGGCCAGCTCCTCTGCAGGAGCCCTACTGGGAAGTCCGCTTGGGTGAGCGCTTGATTCCTTTGGGGAGGTGGTCTAGTGGCCCTGGTCTTGGTCTCCAGTTAAAGGACCGTCAGAGCCCTTCCCTCCAAATTCCCTGGCCCCATCCATTCCTCTAAGCTCTCGGCTGTCCTCAGGGTACCCTCCTCCCAGACGTGAAGCCCTCCCTCGTCTCACTCAGGATCAGATTCTTTGCCTTCTGACCATTTTTTTTTTTAGTTTGTTGTGCTTAGGGGTGACTCCTTCCCTCGCCTGAGGATGGGGGTTCACCCAGAGAGTCATAGCAGCCTCCCTCAGTCTCAGATGCTCTGTAGCGGCTGGAACCCTCCCATTCCCTGGCAGACCTGGCCGAGGTGCTGAACTCCCTCGAGGCCCCGTGACCTCAGGGTGTGAATGGGCCCTGCGAGTTAATCTGTAAAATGGACAAGACTGACTCCTTCCTGCTCTAGGTTATGCTGTCAACAGGGTTAGTTAGGATTGGCTCTGAGGCAGGCGTCCTAGACTTTTGATGAATGAAGCTGTTGTTGCAGACTCAGTTTACCCCCTGTGAAGCCTCTTTAGTCTTTTCCTGCTTTCTGTGGTTCCTGGGAGGGGGTTCTGAGTTGTCGGATATCGGGAGTCAGTCAGAGCAATTCTGGGGAACTCTGTGCCTCCTCCCTCCATTCAGAGACTCACCTGGACTGCAGATTGGGACCAGAAGTGTCCATCCTAGTGGTCACTAATCCAGAGTCTAGTTTACAGCTAACTTTTGACTCCAAGTCCCTTTATGACTGGGTGACTTGGTCAGGGCCCCTTTTCCCTCTGAGCGCCAACTGAATTAGGGATTTTGGCTGGCCATTGGAGACCCCTGGACTGTGTGTGCTTTTGAGCCGTGGCTGGTGCCTCTCCCCAAGGAGGGCCTCTTTCCTCCTGTGTGCTGCACCACCCCTTGCTCCCTTGGTCCCCAGGGCTTCCTGCATCCCTAGGACCAGGAGCTTCCCACAGACTGTCTGCAGGGGAGAATACCTTGTTCTGCTGCCTGCTCTGTGTGTGCGTCTCTGAGATGATGGCAGGTGAGGGAGGGCACTGTAAAGGCCTGCCCTGCCGCATGCTGAGCCGAGTGTCCCCTACATGAAAATGGAGAAGCCAGAGTGCAGGTCGCAGTCTCCTTAGGGTTCACAAAGGGTCCAGCAAACACACGATGTGGGTGAGGGAAGTCATGGTGGCGAGTGGCGATGGACCAGCATAGAGGCTGTAGAAAGCTGTGACCACTAGGATGGACACTTCTGGTCCCAATCTGCAGTCCAGTTGAGTCTCTGAATGGAGGGAGGAGGCACAGAGTTCCCCAGAATTGTTCTGATTGACTCCTGATATCCTACAACTCAGAACCCCCCCTCCCCCCAGGAACCACAGAAACCCTCTCCCAGCTTGAGGCTGGGTATTAGATTAGAGAGAGGACAGGTTTCAGGTGGGATGCTGGAGCGAGAGGCGGCCGTAGCCCACATCGAGGATGCAGTTTCACGCCAGCTGTGGGGTCGTATGTCTTCCTACAGTCTACCTTTGCGGGACGCATCCTCAGGTCCCTCTCCCATCTGCAGCTTTGCTATCTTGTTTTTTGGTTTGGGACAGGTTTTTACCATGTAATCTGGACTGGCCTCAAACTCAGAATCTTCCTTCGCTGAGCTGAGTGCTGGGATTGCGGGTGTGTACCGCCATCATACCCGGCTACACCTCAGCTCTGGCTGCCTTCTCCCCACTCAGGCAACCGCCCCTTCTGTCGATTCAGCTGCCACTTATGGAGCACCTACTGTGTGCCAGGCACTTTGCCACCCCTTTTCATATGAGAGAATGGAGGCTTGCCAGGTGTGGTGGTGCGCATCTGTATTCTCAGCACTTAGGAGGTGGAGGCAGGAGGATCATTTCAAGGCATTCCTCTGACTACAGAGGGAATCTGAGGCCAGCATGGGCTATATGAGACCCTGTCTCAAAAGCCGGGAACAGAGAGAGTCTAGGCATGTTCGTGCTTGTTAGCGGTGGGGACAATGGTGTGGGCATAGAGTTTTGACTCACGTTGCTCTACCTGCCTTCTGACTTCCTGGCTCTAACCGTACTGATGAGCAGGGCTCGCCCGAAGGGTCCCCAGTTCTTCCACAGTTAGATAGACCCCTGTCTCCTCCACAGCCTCCCTCCTGCTCTTTACACCGTGTCCACGGGCAATCAGAGTGGATTCAATGCGTGCCGTTTCCTTAGCTCCCTGGTCCACCCTGTCCATCCCCCTCTACTGCCATCTCGCTCAAGGTGCTCTGCTGCCCGACCTGACTCCATCCCACCTCCGACCACTGAGCTTGCTTTCTACCGCTTCCCACTTAACTCTAGTTCCCTTTTGGGCGGCTCCTTATGCTTCTGGGGTGACTCATGGTGTGTGACCCCAGGCAGTCAGCCTCTCCATGGGCCATGGTTTCCCACTGCACTGGGGCCAGCAGAGGAGAGAGAAAGGAGAGGGAACAAGAGCCCACTGTGTGCCTGGGGAAGATGTAGACACTGAGCCACTGTGGGCCGGCAGTGTGCTGCTCCTTGGCCTAGACTCTTTGTCTGGCCTGGAAAGCCCCTCCCCCGGGCCTTGTGAATCCCACTAGCTTGAGGCCCTGGTAAGAACAGAGCATAGGGTGGGGCAAGTTGGGAACTCAGCGCCCGCCCCGGGTAGGATGGGTGTCCTTTCCCCAGACTGCAGGCCTGGAGTTGTATGTGACTTCTCTTGTGTTTTTCTTCGCTGTAGCATGGAGGTTTGTAGATGGGGACCCCGGGAGACCCAGATGCTCAGGCAGAAGCTGGTTGTGGGGTCAGATTCCCAGAGCTTGACCACAGTCCTCTTAGCTTATGCTTTTCCCATTCACACTCACCCAGACTGGTTAGCTGCTGTCTCCAGGTCTTGCTGAAGGGTCAGCTCCTTCCAGAGTCCCCACATCCCCACTCAGGAGAGCTGGCGCTCTCTACCTGTGCTCAGGTGAGGCAGCACCAGTGGGCAGATAGTCCTGGAGGCCAGCATGAAGCACGCTGCAGGACTTCGATACTGGAGAAAGGGAGGTCAAGGACAGTCTTCCATCAGGGAGGGGAAGCTTTGGCTATTAGTAGCTGTTGGGAATGGCAGCTTGTGTTCCTGAGAAAGGCACCAGTTCAATACCACCTAGAAGTGCTGGGCAAAGGTACCCAACTTGTTGGAAAGGCCAGTTCCCAGCACTCGGCATTCGCGATGGTCCTGGGACCACTCTTGCCTGTGGTCCTTCCTGGAGCTCCTGAGTGGCAGCTCAGGATGGACCAGAGGCAGCTCGTGTAAGGCATCCTCCATCTTGTCTGATACCTGCCCCTTACCCAGTGGGCCTCACAAGACCCAGGCCAGCCTTAGGGGTTCACTGCCTTCCAGGCCATATTTCCCCTGTTTGTACAGTGAGGATGAAGCTTCTGTGTCCTCCAGGTATGGAGAGGGAGAGACCTGAGTTGAAGCAGGTGGGTTACAGAGTCCAGAGCCTGCTCAGGTCTGCAGATAAGAAGGTCTAGAATTTGTGTCTTCTGCCCTCTGAGTCCTACATCAGGGAGCCCTTGCCCGCACTCTCAGCCCTGAGTCCTAGTCAGGGA
>JABTXL010008268.1:68410-103636 GCA_025134845.1 Neodon shergylaensis
TCTGTAGTGCCCTGGGGTGGCGGTAGCTGCCTGAGGCCAAGGTCTCTCTCTGGACTCAGGGTTGGGAACCTTCTGCTGACAGGCATGAAGAATGTTGTCGTGGGGATTGGGGTGGCCAGAGTTGGAACTCCCATGTCCTTATAATTAGATGTTGCCAACTAGACCGGGTCCTTGTGGTGACTGGAGGCCTGCCTAGGGGGTTGGCCTTTGAGGCTTGCTGTCTGGTGTAGGGGGACAGGATCCATGGCTTCCCCTTGCTGAGTCCTTCCTATGCCAGGGGGACAGCGGACTGGTTCGGAGTGAGCAAGGACAGTGACAGCACCCAGAAGTGGCAGCGCAAGAGCATCCGTCACTGCAGCCAGCGGTACGGGAAGCTAAAACCACAGGTCATTCGGGAGCTGGACCTGCCCAGCCAGGACAATGTGTCGCTGACCAGCACCGAGACGCCGCCGCCGCTCTATGTGGGGCCATGCCAGTTGGGCATGCAGAAGGTGTGCTGCCTCCTATTGGCTCCTCATTCTGCTGCTGTAGCTGGTGGGGAAGGGTTGGGAGAGAGTATTCCTCCAAGCCTGTGGGCTTAGGAAGGCTCCTGAGATACTCCCAGGTAAGAGGAAAAGTGTCCTAAGATTATTGTACCAGTTCAGATCTGGATTGCCAATGTCAAGGAGAGAGGGACCCCTCTAGGTGTCGTGGATGAGAGTGAGGCTTAGTGTGTTGGGAGTGTGTTATCACAGAAGGCTTGCCTGGGTCTGTATACTGATGTAGCGTCTTTGACCCCACCAGATCATAGACCCTCTGGCCCGTGGCCGGGCCTTCCGCATGGCTGATGACACTGCCGATGGCCTGAGCGCCCCCCACACTCCGGTCACACCAGGTGCCGCCTCCCTCTGCTCCTTCTCCAGCTCCCGCTCAGGTTTCAATCGACTCCCTCGGCGGCGCAAACGTGAATCAGTGGCCAAGATGAGCTTCCGGGCTGCTGCGGCGCTGGTGAAGGCAAGTGTCGGGCATGGGTGGAGGTGTGAGAGCTGAGACCACCCACGTCCACTTCCGGATCCTAAGGTCACCTCCTTGTCCTCAGGGTCGGTCTATTAGGGATGGCACTTTACGGAGGGGACAGCGTCGAAGCTTTACCCCGGCCAGCTTCCTGGAGGAAGACATGGTGGACTTCCCTGATGAGCTGGATACGTCTTTCTTCGCCCGGGTAAGAGGAGCCTGGGGTGTCGCCCCATCTCCTCTGTCTCTGGGTCCACCCTGACCTCACATATTTGCTCAGGAAGGTGTCCTCCATGAGGAGCTGTCCACATACCCAGATGAGGTGTTTGAGTCCCCATCAGAGGCAGCGCTCAAGGACTGGGAGAAAGCCCCAGAGCAGGCCGACCTCACGGGCGGGGCCCTGGACCGCAGCGAGCTTGAGCGAAGCCACTTGATGCTGTGAGTACCGGCAGTGGGTGGGGGGCTCAGAGGGAGCATCTGCCTCAATGGGAGTAGCAGGACCCTTGGGTGCGATGCTGCCGGTCATAGCTGGGACTGACTAGAGAACTGGGAATATGGCCTGACCACTGTGGGTATGAGGACTCGGAGGAGGTTCATCCCTAGACTCTGATGCCCAGCTACAGAAATTCCAGAGGCTAGGTGGAAGGAAGACCATGGTCTAGTAAACACTGTTGAGATATAGAGCCTCAGTCTCGGCTCCCCGTTCCCTCCCCGCCAAGCTGTCGGGCTTGTAAGGAGGAGAAGGAAGAGGGATGGCTAGTTGGTGCCTTCACCCTGGGAGGGCAGCAGAGACACCAAGCAGTGCTCTGGTTCTGCCCGAGGGAAGGCAGTTGTAGGGTCTAAGCAGGAAATGAATATGCTGGCCCCCTCCAGGCCCCTGGAGCGAGGCTGGCGGAAGCAGAAGGAGGGTAGCTCATTAGCCCCGCAGCCCAAGGTGCGGCTTCGCCAGGAGGTGGTCAGTGCGGCTGGACCCAGGAGGGGTCAGCGCATCGCTGTACCAGTACGCAAGCTCTTCGCCCGGGAAAAGCGGCCCTATGGTTTGGGAATGGTGGGAAGGCTCACCAACCGCACCTACCGGAAACGTATTGACAGCTATGTCAAGCGGCAGATTGAGGACATGGATGATCACAGGTAGGCTGTGTTGGGTTAGAGGCTGGGCTAGGATTAGGAATCCAAGTCACGGATGCCCCCTCCTGATACCTCTGTCTCACAGGCCCTTCTTCACTTACTGGCTCACCTTTGTGCACTCACTGGTCACCATTCTGGCTGTGTGCATCTATGGTATTGCGCCTGTGGGCTTCTCGCAGCATGAGACAGTGGACTCGGTGAGCTCAGCAACAATTCCTGCACCCAGATAACTGGAGTCCAGGCTCTGTGGGAGGATGAAGCCTCCAGATTTGATCTTGATCTCACTCCCTACCTTCCAGGTACTAAGGAAGCGGGGCGTCTATGAGAATGTCAAATACGTTCAGCAGGAGAACTTCTGGATTGGCCCCAGCTCGGTGAGGACAGGGCTGGAGGTGGAGCATGGGGTTGTTCCATCAGTGCTGGGCCCGAGGCCACAGCTGCTGTCTCCCCCTTCACAGGAGGCCCTCATTCATCTGGGGGCCAAGTTTTCACCCTGCATGCGCCAGGACCCACAGGTGCACAGCTTCATCCTTGCTGCCCGGGAGCGTGAGAAGCACTCAGCTTGCTGTGTACGCAATGACCGCTCTGGCTGCGTGCAGACTTCGAAGGAGGAGTGCTCGGTGGGTGTCTTAGCTCCCGCTCTGTCTGAGCTGCCTGTTCTTTTTTTTTTTTTTTTTGGTTTTTCGAGACAGGGTTTCTCTGTAGCTTTGGTGCCTGTCCTGGAACTAGCTCTTGTAGACCAGGCTGGCCTCGAACTCCCAGAGATCCGCCTGCCTCTGCCTCCCGAGTGCTGGGATTAAAGGCGTGCGCCACCACCGCCCGGCAAGCTGCCCGTTCTTATTTCAGATTTAGGCCTCACAACATCTTTACTCTGGCTTTTGGCAGTGTGTGGTACCTCACTAGGCCCCTCTCATCTTGCTCTTCACACTCAGTTCCTATAGAGGATAGCCATTTGATTTTAACTTGGCCTTGATTTGGGTCTGCTCTTTCAGCACCTCTGTGCCTTCTATCTTAAGTGAATGTTGCCTTATTTGATGGTGCATGCCTGTAAGCGCAGCCGTAAGAGGTTGGTTAAATTCCAGGCCAGCCTGGACTATGCTCCATGGTCTCAAAAAAAAAAAAAAACCAAGAAAAATGCAAGACTCATCCAGATTTTGGCACCATAGTTGATGTCACTTCCCTGCTTTAGGACAGAGGCTGTGTCTCTTGTGCCCCTGCTATGCCGCTGGGCACCTTTTAACACTCCCCTGTGTGTCTGGGGTTTTAACCTAACAGCTGTGTGGAGGCAGGAGGCACTCATGGGGCCTTGTCTTTGGTTCCTGGCTGAGCCAGCACATTGCTCTGAGCTGAGCAGTGCATGGGATCTGACTAGGGCTGACCCTGTGTCCCCACAGTCTACGCTGGCAGTGTGGGTGAAGTGGCCCACTCATCCCAGTGCTCCAGACCTTGCAGGCAACAAGAGGCAGTTTGGTTCTGTCTGCCACCAGGATCCCAGGTGAGCACTGTCAATTACCCTCTTAAAATACCTTTGGCTGTGTCTGAGGGGTATAGAGGATTCCTAGTTTGGGGCAGAAGGGTGACATTGCGGTGGGACAAAGGCTCTAACCATGTGGGCTCATGCAGGGTGTGTGACGAGCCTTCCTCTGAGGATCCTCATGAGTGGCCAGAAGATATCACCAAGTGGCCGGTGAGCTAGGGTCTCTGGCTTGCTTGTCGAAAGGGGGAGGTGGCTGCACCTTGCCATTAAATGGTGCTGCAGACTCTCATTGTTGGATCCCCCACAGCTTTGCACTGCCCTAGCCTTTGCCTCGCCTGGCCGACAAGGCTCGCCTCTGTAAGCAAGGGGTCAGGGCAAGAGAATGGGGTGGAGACTTGAGAGATCAAAGTGTCATTAATCTAGTTTGCAGGCGGCCCAGCTCGGGCTTGGGGTGTTATCTGCTGGTTTCTATCAGAGTCTTGCTTCTGTGTTGGTCTCCAATAGGCCAAGAGTTGGGTGTGTGTGGAAAATGACCCCGGCCCATTTGTTTTTCTTTCTCACCTAGATCTGCACCAAAAACAGTGCTGGGAACCACACTAACCACCCTCATATGGACTGTGTCATAACAGGCCGGCCCTGCTGCATCGGCACCAAGGGCAGGTGGGTGCGCATGCGCAGCTGGCTTGCGGCAGCGCTCTTCTCCCTCACTAAAGCCTGCAATAATCTGATTCCAGCAACCGGGATTTAAGACTGGGCCAGTGGAGGTGGGTGGGGCTGAAATCTGCCTGGGGTAGATTGGGTAGGTAGGTACCTGTAGACTCTGGGCACCCTCCAATCCCTGGCATGACCCTTTAGGTGTGAAATCACCTCCCGGGAGTACTGTGACTTCATGAGGGGCTACTTCCACGAGGAGGCCACACTCTGCTCTCAGGTAAGCCTTGAGGGCAGGCCCCTTTTCGCCTCCGGCCACTGTCGAGGCTGACTGGCCACTTTGCACAGGTGCACTGCATGGACGACGTCTGTGGCCTCCTGCCTTTCCTCAATCCCGAGGTGCCTGACCAGTTCTACCGCCTGTGGCTGTCCCTCTTCCTGCACGCTGGGCAAGTGGGACTGGGGGCTGGGTGGGTGGCCTCATTCCCCAGGAGCGGTGGGCTGGAGGTGAAAGAGAAGCCACCTTCCTGCTGAGTGCCACTCGCTCCCCACAGGATCCTGCATTGTTTGGTATCCGTCTGCTTCCAGATGACAGTCCTGCGGGACCTGGAGAAGCTGGCAGGCTGGCACCGCATAGCCATCATTTACTTGCTGAGTGGTATCACGGGCAACCTAGCCAGTGCCATCTTCCTGCCATACCGGGCGGAGGTGAGGTGGCTTCCCAGGGTGGGGACCCTCGATGTGTGCCTGTGGCTGTTGTGAACCCATCTATGTTGAGATAAAGTATGTTGAGAGGTGGGCTGGGAAGATGAGGGCCTGAACTTCGGGGGTGGGGAGATGCTGCAGCCCACTAGCTCGCAACTTCCGACCCCCAACACCAGGTAGGTCCGGCTGGCTCGCAGTTTGGTATCTTGGCCTGCCTCTTCGTGGAGCTGTTCCAGAGCTGGCAGATCCTGGCTCGACCCTGGCGTGCCTTCTTCAAGCTCTTGGCCGTGGTGCTCTTCCTCTTTGCCTTTGGCCTGCTGCCCTGGATCGACAACTTCGCCCACATCTCAGGCTTCATCAGTGGCCTTTTCCTTTCCTTTGCCTTCTTGCCGTACATCAGCTTTGGCAAGTTTGACCTGTACCGCAAGCGCTGCCAGATCCTCGTCTTCCAGGCGGTCTTCCTGGGCCTGCTGGCTGGCCTGGTGGTACTCTTCTACTTCTACCCGGTGCGCTGTGAGTGGTGCGAGTTTCTCACCTGCATCCCTTTCACCGACAAGTTCTGTGAGAAGTACGAACTGGACGCTCAGCTCCACTGAAGCAGCTGTGGGCACCCCAGGACACCCCAGCCTCCCGGGGCTGAACACATGGTGCTCCCTGAACTCTGACCTCTGTGCCTTGCTCGCTCCTGTTGAACCCTTATACGGCTGGACATTTACTACATGAGTTCCCACGATAACCTTCTAACTAGTCCCCGACGACCACTTCATGTGGCCAATAAATGGGCTGGGAGCGTTTTAGCTGCCACTAACTTGACCAGGGCTGTTGTCGCCTTTCCTGATTTCTGGCTGGGGCTGTGGGGAGAGGCCACAAAGACCTTGGACATACAATTCCCGTTGTCAGCGGTTCTCAACCTGTGGGTGGCAACCCCTTTGTCAAACCTGTATCTCCAAAAATATTTATATTATGGTTCATAACTGTAGCAAAATTATCATTTTTTTGGTTTTTTGAGACAGGGTTTCTCTGTGTAGCCTTGGCTATGCTGGCACTCATTCTGTAGTCAGGCTGGCCTCGAACTCACAGAGATCTGTCTGCCTCTGCCTCCCAAGTGCTTGGATTAAAGGCTCATGCCACCACCACCTGGCCACAAAATTAGTTTTGAAGTAGCAACGAAAATAATCTTATGGTCGGGGGGTCACCATAACATGGGGAACTGCATTAAAGGATCATACCTTTAGGAAGGTTGAGAACCACTGCCCTGCGTCAGAGACATCACTGGCTGTCAACTCTCTGTGAATTTTCATAGTGGGCATAGCAGCCAGTGTTGGGGCATGAACCCAGGGGAGTGCTGCTGTATCTCTGCAGTGGGGAGCATATTGCACCCCTGCAATTCATTCTTCATCACTCTGTCTCTTTCCACTGAGCCTGGGAGAAACATGGCTATCGGGAACCTGTAGGTGGAGGCTAGAGGCCTCCACTCCCACTGTCACCTGCTAGGTCCTACCACAGGCCCTGGGTTGCAGGTTTCTGTGTCCACCCTCCACCCCCAGAAACAAAGCTTTTGACTCAGCTTGGGTCATCCCATGCTGTGAGGGCCATGGCAGAGAGGTGAGCAGTGTGGACCCAGGACTTAGGTATGTCTGCCCTCACCTCCCTCTGGTATGGGAGTCACCCACACGGAGTGACTTTCTGATTTTTCCAAATACAAAGCAAACAGATTTATTCAGTAGATCAGGCCCACAACCGTGTAGGATCTTCAGGCCGAGTTCACAGGAAAGCGTGGGACAGAGGAACTTTCCGTCTTCTGAGGGCTCTAGGTCTCATGCTGACAGTTCCATCTGGGAAAACTAGGGATATAGCTACCCCAATACCCTTTTCTGTGAGGACAAGGGGAGGGTGCCATCTTGATGTGATCACTCTGTCCGGGGTTCACTTTTGCCTTAGCTTCTTGATGAAGGATACCTCATCTCGATTCCGGATGCCATAACTGAAAAAGACAAAGGTATAGTGCTTGATCTACAGAAGAACCACCCGGGCCGGGCTTATGATGGGTCAGGAACAATCAGGTGAAGACGGCCAGAGCCTTCTTCCTCCTCAACCTGGTCTCCTTGATGCAACCCCAGGCCGCTGTGAGAACAGCAGGGCTGTTTCCCTGTCCAGCATTAAGTGGGAGGCCCCAAGGAAACGTCCACTGGACAGTCAGGCCAGCCAGGGACCTTCCCATCAGAGCCCTTTGGGGGCGCACAGGCAGCGATGGGCCACCTACAGCTCAGGAGGTGGACAAGACTTACTCTCTGAGCTTCTTCCTGTCCTCTGTGAGTTTCTCCCCAGCTGAGGTCAAATGGTACGTCCGCCACACGTACGACCTGCGGAGGAGGACTTAAGTGATGCACACGCTACCCCTAGGAGGGTGGGCTGAGCAGCTGGGATGACAGAGGCTCCGGAACACAGCCTGTGGCACCCAGGACAGATTATTCCCCTTCTGGACGTTTTCCCTACTTGATACGGTCACCTCAAGGCAGTTGTAGGACGTGCTGAACTCATCTGGCTAATGAAATAGGTGATACAGGGGGAGAGTCAGAGCACAGGAAATTTGATCCAATACGAGAGGCAGGGCCAACAGCGCCTTGGCGAGGAGGGAAGGGGGCCACTGACAGGTATTCCATCTATAACTAGGGAGACATTGAGGCGTCAGGTGTTCCCAGTGAAGATATCCAGCAGTGCAGGTAGGCTAAGGTCTGTGGAAGGCTATGTCTAGAAAGGACAACTGGGGCAGGACCCCCAGGCACAGAATTGCCCAACCTGAAAGCGCTTCTGACATGGGACTGTGGCGGCATCGCTCCTTGGTAGCGGAGCCCTGGCCTGGCGGTATACACAGAGCAGCTGAAGCTGCCTCCTTGGAGTGCCCCCCACGCAATACCAGGGACGGCACACGGAAGGCACTGCTGCCCCTCTCACCAGCTGATGTGCTGAATGCCTCCCTCCCGCTCCTGCTTGAGCTGCATGTATCTCTGGATAGCCTTCTTCAGGTCCAGGACCGTGGCATTCTGTACGACGACCACAGCTGCATGAACACATACAGGAGAAAGATCCATGTGGGACGCACACACAAAGGCCCAGGCGATGGGAGACACCCAGGGCTCTGCTCTGGCTCAACACACCCAGGCAGGGTCTGAGTTTCTCACAGACTAGTTCCGCTAGTATCCTGCTGCTGTGAATGCTCAGGTTTAAAGAGAGAAGGATGCCTGTGGTCTGAACGAGAATGGCCCCCAGGGGCTCATATATTCAAATGTTTGGTCCTCAGTGGAGCTGTTTGGAAATGATTAGGAAATGTGGCCTTGTTGGAGGAGGGGACACTGGGGGTGAGCTTGGAAGTTTCAAAAGCCCACACCACTGCAGTTTGTAAGTAAGCTCTCAGCTACTGCTCCAGGACCAGACCTGCCTGCTGCCATGCTCCCTGCCATGAAGGTCATGGGCTCTAGCCCTCTGCGACTGTGAGCCCTCACAAACATTTTCCTCACTAAGCTGTCTTGACCGCGGTGCCTCTTTACAGTGAGAGGAAAGCAACGACGTCGACGTTACTTACGCATTACCTCTCCATCCATCTTGCACACGCGGACAGTCATTGCCTGGCCATACTCCAGTGCGATCTGAGAGTTGACCTCTTCTAAAGTGACCTGGGAAAGACCAAAGGGAGGGGGAGATACCGACTCTTAACACCCGAACAACAACAGAAACCAAGCTCACGGTGCCCCAGAGTGGTGCCCTGGATTATGAAGAGTTCTTGCCTGCTATGCAATAGGATTTCTATTAGAAAGTCCCCCAAGGGGGTAAAGGAACAGGCACGGAGATGGAGTTGCACAAGAGGAGAATATTATAATTCTGAGAGCCCTCCATAAAGAGCATTGAGCACTAGGTTGAGTAAGGGCAGGGGTGCAAAATTTACCAGCTACCAAAAAGCAGTGATGACAAAATCTTTTTTGTTTATTCTGAGGCAGAGACTCACTATGTTAGTTACCCTGGCTGGTCTGCAACTCTAAGTGGGTCAGGCTGGTCTCGAACTCACAGAGATCTGCCTGTCTCCACCTCCCAAGTGCTGGGATTAAAGGCGTGCGCCAACACCGCCTGGCGACAAGAGATGTTTTAATAAAACACTGAGGGAAGCCAGGCGGTGGTGGTGCACGCCTTTAATCCCAGCACTTGGGGGGCAGAGGCTGGCGGATCTTTGTGAGTTCGAGGACAACCTGGTCTACAAGGGTTAGTTCCAGGACAGGCTCCAAAACTATAGCGAAACCCTGTCTCGAAAAACCAAAAGCACTGAGGGACGTGCAAATTGAGAAAGTGGGGTAACTCCGTGGTAAAGCACTTGCTTAGTATTCAAAAGGCTCCAAGTTTGATGCCCAGTTCTGTGTGCACACAGATGTTAAATTAAAACACCCATTGACGGGTGAGGTTAAAAAATACACTAAAGAATTGTGCCCACGCATATTGACGCTTGAAGCAAATGGAAAAGACCGGTCACACTGTTCGTGAGCTAAAATCTTAGTATTTGTTTAAATCTAACTTTTTACGCTGCGAGGGAGTGTTTTGGAGTCCCCTCACCCAAACCTTTCGGCTTTTGAGCAGAAGCGTCTTTCGCTGGTGGGACCACGGGTGCCCATCCACACCCCTGAGACCTGTCGCGTACCTGGATCGGAAGGTCGCAGAGCAGCGGGTCTTGCACCACCATGGCGAGACCTTCTTGGAACACGTCCACGGCTTCGGAGTGTGGCAAGGCCTCCTCATCGTCCTCGTCGTCTTCAGGCACTTCCGGCCGATCCGCAGGCTCCGGGTCCTCCAGGGCTGCCAGCTACCGGGAAGCCTGGCTTTCCCGTCGCTCCTCCAGCCCGCCCCTGCTTTCCAGCGCGTGCGCAGTGACTGCGCCACGCCCCCGGCAAGGCAGTTCGGTCATTGGTGCACTGCGTGGCTTCAGTGTCCAATGAGACGTGCGAGACACGGGGTGAGCGCGCGGACAGCAGGCGATTGGCCGGATGGGCAAGTCACATGCGTGGTGTGGGCAGCGCGGGTCGTTTGTTGTCCAATTCAGTCGGGTCCGCAGTGGTCGAGCTGCAGTCAGACTGCTCTTCTGGGCTGGTCATCAGTAGGGGACGGCACTGCCATCCCTTCGCCCCCGACATCTGCCACTAAGCACAGCATTGCTCACAATGTGACTCTAGGAGGTGGGTGCCTCCTGCTGCTCGGGGCCAGTCGTCGCTACCTCCGTGTCTTTGCCCCAGCCAGGTCTTAGTCACTCAGGGATTCCTCCTCAGGCTCAATGCCAAAAAGTGGCCAGAAATCTAGTGAGATGGAGCCGGGCGTTGTGGCGCACCCCTCCCTTTAGTCCAAGCAGTTGGGAGGCAGAGGCAGGCAGATCTCTCCCTATCGCTGAGTTCTAGGCCAACCTGGTCTACAGCGCTAGTTCTTGGACAGCCAGGGCTACAAGAAGTAAGTAAACCCTGTTTCGAAAAACAAAACAAACAAAAAATCCAGGCGAAACCCTTAGTCCTTCGTGCATGGTGGCAGTGCCAGACTCTCATTTGCTCACTACCTTCTCCGGTCTCCCTGTAACAACCCTGGCGCTCTCTCTCTCTCTCTCTCTCTCTCTCTCTCTCTCTCTCTCTCTCTCTCTCAGATCACGTGTGTATAGGTGCTTTGTCCGCATTTATTTCTACTGTGCACTATGTGTGTGCAATGCCCAGAGAGGTCAGAAGAGGATATCAGATCCCCTAGGGCTGGAGTTATAGCCAGTTATGAACCATCGTGTGGGTCCTGGGAATGGCTCTGGGTTCCCTAGGAGAGCAGCCTTGGGTCCTTACTGCTGAGCTATCTCCCCTCTTCACAATTTTTTAAAAAAAATTATTTAAAACTTCAGCCCTTGCTGGGTGGTGGTGACACATGCCTTTAATCCCAGTACTCAGGAGGCAGAGGCATGAGGAGCTCTGTAAGTTTGAAACCAGACCACTCTGCAGAGCAAGTTCCAGGATAGCCAGGGCTATGCAGAGAAAACCTGTCTTGGAAAACAAAAAACAATATATAATAAAAAAGAAACTCCAGCCCTTGTACCAAGCCTGTTGTACAACCCTAATCCCAGCCCTTGGAGAGACTGAGGCAGGGGAATCTGTTCAAGGTCCAGGATTGCATAGCAGAGATGAAGAAAGTTAAAAAACAAAAACAAAAAAGGTTACACAGTGAGACCTTGTCTCAAACCAGACTAAAACCAAACAACCAAACAAACCCTCTTCTACTATAGAGTAATTTGGCCCTAAAGAAGCACAATATCTTTCTTGTCTTTGACATTTTCGTTTGCAATGTCTCCTCTCAAACCTGTACAGGGCCAGCAATCTTGGCTTTGTTAGTTGTGTCAAGTTTTCTGTCTTTTTTTTTTTTTTTTTTTGAGACAAGGTTTCTCTGTGTCTTTGGAGCCTATCCTGGAACTAGCGCTTGTAGACCAGGCTGGCCTCAAACTCACAGAGATCTGCCTCTCAAGTGCTGGGATTAAAGGCGTGCGCCACTACCGCCCAGCATTGAGTTTTCTGTCTTTATCATCAGAAAAGGCCAACCAGATTTTGAGATGGTGGCTTCTTTTCTTTCCTTGTTTTCTTTTCTCTGCCACCATAGTTTTCATACCCTTCTGTCCTGCCTCATGTCTGTATTTGTATCTCCATATGTCCACATCCACACACATTTGTGAAGCAGAGTCAGTATCCGTTACTGTCTTGTAAATATTTATTTATTTGCCTTTTGGGACACTACAAGACTAAGCGTTAAAGGGACCCTGACCTACTTTGAGAGAAAGGTAGTGTGTTTGTGGTTGTACTGGGATAGTTATGTCAGGCAGAATTACAATCTTGTCTTCGCTTGGAAATTAAGCATGGTATAAGGGTGGATATGTATTTGGGTGTCAAGTTGACAAGGGTGGCCTTATAATGATTAATATTGATTGTCAGCTTAACAGGACAGGGAATTGCCTGTGAGACAGGTTTGGTTTATCTGTGCGGTCTTATTTAGATTAGGTCAGCCTTTGGGCATGCCTGTGATGGATTTTCTTAAGTCTGATCCCTTAAGTATTTGGCCATTCTGGTATCTGGGTTTTCTTGGTTACACTGATTGAGATGGGAAGGCTCCCCTGGGATGTGAGCCACACCTTCTGGTGGCAGCTTAGATGATCATATAAAGTAGTCTGTGGGGAAAGATTTGCTTTTTGCCTGCTTGCTTTTGTGTTTTGTGCATGAGTTTGTCTATTCTGTGGCTGTCACTATTCCAGGGACACTGGGACTCAGCCTTTTCGGCTTCCCCATATCGACTGAAGACAAGTGGCCCTCCAAGAATTCTCCTGGCCTTCAGCATCAGATTAGAACTGCTGAGGCATCCAGCCCTGAGGACTGGGCATCTATCTGCTGGGCTCTCAGCCTCTCCAGTGTGCAGACAGCCATTGTTGGATACCAGGAAGGTACTGGGTAAACCAGGCTAATACAACTCCCTTTACTGGGGCTGGAGAGATGGCTCAGTGGTTAAGAGCATTGCCTGCTCTTCCAAAGGTCCTGAGTTCAATTCCCGGCAACCACATGGTGGCTCACAACCATCTGTAATGACGTCTGGTGCCCTCTTCTGGCCTGCAGACACACACACACACAGAATGTTGTATACATAATAAATAGATATTTAAAAAAAAAACAACTCCCTTTACTATGTATCAATTCATACACATAAAAACAAAAACCAAAACCCCCACTAAAATAGAGTGTGGTGGTACGCACATTTCATCCCAACACTCAGGAGGCAGAGGCAGGTAGATCTCTGTCAGTTTGAGGACAGCCTGCTTCCAATGAGTTCCAGGACAGCCAGAGTCATAAATAAAGAGATTTTGTCTCAAAAAAACAAATAAAAGTAAAAAACAAAAGCTAAATAAAATTTACAAAAGTGTCCTTTTTCACATGGGCACTTGTGAGGAAGGAGGTAAAGATCTCATGTTTCGAAATCCCTGTTGCCTGTTGTACTGTTTGGTTTTCTTTGTATTTCTGTGAAAATTTTTTACCTACCTACCTATGTATTGTTTCTTTGAGACATTATTTCTCTGTGTAACTGCCCTAGCTGTCCTGGAACTCGTTTTGTAGACCAGGCTGGCCTCCAACTCACGGAGATCTGCCTGCCTCTACCTCGAAGTGCTGGGATTAAAGCGTGCCCCCACCCACCACCCAGCCTGTTTGTTTTTCTCTACTGAGGTTTTACTTAGGTTTAGTACTCACACTCGCTGCCAGTGCTGTGTCTCAGAAAACTTCGAAGGGGAAAAACCTAGAAGGTTTCTGCTCAAGCGTGGCTCTGTCCCACGTCCTCACTGTCTGTGCTGCTCCTGTGGGGTTCCTGGGAGGACACCGCTTACGCTGTCTGTCCTTAGATGCTTGTCTACCGTCCCTGTTTGGAGATGCTCAGTGTCGTGGAGTGAAATCTCATCCCTCCTCACCAGTCTTTGGCGTGCAACAGGTGGCGACAGGCACCTCTCAGCTCCGTGGAGGACAGTAGCTCTGTGATGTGCTTGTGGTTTCAGATGTGGGTGGCCCGTGTCCGCCTGCTCAGACTTATCTCCTGGATCAAGTAAGGGGCTTTGTAGTTCACACAGGGACTGTTGGCAGTAAGTCACCTCCTGGCTGGGGTTGCCTGCAACGCTCTATGGCCCTAAGAAGATGCGCCTCAGAGGGTGAGTCGTACTTGGGGCTCCCCTCTTCTCAAATTAACACAAGCTTCGGGAGGCAGAGAGGTGCCGTGTCCCTGGTGAAGTGAGTGACGCCCTCGTTTGATCTTGTCTGGTGCATTGGTCTTGACCATCTCCCAGAGATGGTGTTTTTGCAGAGGTAATCGTGAGATGCCAAACTGCACTGCAGTGTTCAGGGCTGGGGTGGTGCTGGTGTCAGTGTGTCCATGCCCCGAGGCAACAGAGAGAAGGACAGGAAGTATTGGTGCTTGTGGAAGAAGCCTTGCTTTCTCAAGCTTCTTCGATGGAGCTAACTTTCTGGGGGGACAAAACTGAACGACCTAGGCCCAGGGTTGGTAAAGTCCTTCTAGACCTCCAGATCTTTTGAAAGCTTCATGGCAGAAGAGGGTTATGGGAGGCAGCGTACGTGGGTGGAATTCCAGGTTAGCTCCGTGGGGTTGGGAGAGGCGGGCGCTGGGGTTGGGAGCAGGGAGAGGAGGGAGTGTGGGGGTGAGCAGCATTCTGTTTCTGGGTTACTGGGCTGCAGGAGGCTGTTTTGCTGGGATTCTGCCTTTCTTCTCTAACTTGATCTTCCAGGACACTGATGCTCCTCTGGGCTTACTCTTGGCCAGGCCTCAGCCTCCTAGGAGTGAACTAGAACCCATGACTTCCACTTTGGTGAAAAGTCCTGGATACCCCCTGGGGCAGGGTGGCTTTGGTAGTGACGTGGGAATGCATCTTTGTTAAGGAGTTGGGCTGAGGCATTATCAGGTGCCCCGAGCTGCCCATTTGGCTTAGTTGGCTTTGCCTGCAGGTGGCTTCAGGGGAGGCCCCTGCTGCAGGGCACAGAGGCACTTCCTCACGAAGGCAGTGGGAGTAGTGGGGCACCATTTCCTCCCACCCCCCATCCCCCCTTCAAGTGTACAGTGTCAGTACATCTGCTTGAACCCGCCTTAGCCAGGACCTCTTGTTCGGGTGCCGAGAGACACAGCTGGCCGAGCCTGGGTTTGGGCGAGGAAGCTAAGATAGAGGGTGGGCAAGTGCTTTTGGATGGGTAAAAAAGTCATTGGAGGGACAGAGTGAGAAATCCCAGAGGAACTCCCTAGCCACCTCCCCACCAGCTTCCCTGTGCTAGTTACCCACCGCTTCTAGATCCAGCCTCGTCTGAGTCCAGCCAAGTGTGCCACGGACGTCTGCCCACTAGCTGCCTTTCCTGCAGGGAGTATGCGGGAAGGTGCTCCTGGGGGGCTTCCTTCTTTGCCTCAATGTCTCTGCTCCTTCCAGTCTATCACCTTGGCTGTCACCCAGCTGGTTCACTGGCCCCCATCCTTCCGGCTCTTACTGTCCCTACTCCATCAACATCGTGAGTGTCCTCACACACCCTGTGCACAGCAGGCTCTGGGATCTCCCTGGTGAGAGAGGAGGTCCTCACACTCTGTGGGGTTTTCCAAAGGGGAAACTCGATGCTGTGTCCACCTCTAGCCCCGTTTCCTGGCACAGCTTCCATACGCCACAGGCTCCTGCTGCTGCTGGAGAGAGTGGTGTCTCCCTCCAGAGAGAAGAGAAGACACTACTGGACAAGGTTTGCTTAACGAGCAGACTCCTACCATCCTCTTCTGTGGGCTTTGTGAGTGGGCAGGAGAGTAGGGAGTTCCCCTGCCCCTGTCAGACAGAAAGCAGGGCCTCGGGATGTAACTCAGTTGGTAGGTGCATGCCTCCTAGCATGCCCAAGACCCTGCCTTCAATGCCCAATGCCAGGGAGAAAAGAAAAGAGGAGATGGCAAGATGGCTTAGTGGTTAAGGACACTTGCTGCTGGCTGGGCGGTGATGGTACACACCTTTAATCGCAGCACTTGGGAGGCAGGGGCAGGTGGATCTCTGTGAGTTCGAGGCCAGCCTGGTCTGAGTTCCAGGGCAGTCAGAGTTGTTACAGAGAAACCCTGTCTGGGCGAGGGGGACGGGACCTGGAGTGCAGCTCAGTGGTAGTACCTCATGAGGGCTTGTACGTGCACACACAAACACACATGCACACAGAGCAGGGCTTGGGTGTGGCTTGTTGTAGAGTACTTACCTAGCCGTGTTCTTGCCCATAGCTATATTGCTGTTGTTGTTATTAATATTAATTTTTTTGAGAGGCTAGGGCTATGTCCTCACACCTGATGTGATGGGGTGTACTGGGCAGTGGTGGGGGCTTCACATCAGGGCTACATGCCTGGGAGCATCTATTCCAAGATGGCAAGTGTTGGTTCCTCTAGGTTCTCACAGGTTCTATAACCTGTGCTGTGGTTAGACATTTTTGGGCCCAGGCCAGCCTGTCCTCAAGGACCAGTGAGTGTTCATTTGCCTACCTCTGTCCTAAGTACCTGGCCCAAGGTCTGTCTGTCAAGGAGGGGAGACCTCCTGTCAGTGACATGTCCCAGCCTGTGCTGGTAGAGCTTCGGGAGAGAGAGGCTTGTGATGCCCAAGACTTTGGCCTCCTTGGTGAGGCCAAGCCCCAGGACCCACACATTGCACTCAGAAAGTTCATGGGTGCTGCGGCAGTTTGGGGGACCCCTTCCTAAAACAGAGGGGCCTATAGTCCCATGCTGGATTAGTCTCCTCTGTTTTCTCATTATTAGAAAGGTAGTGACCTCACCCTCCCCCGAGGCACCCAGGGCAGATGGAGATGCCCTGCGCAGAGGAAACACTCTCCGCCCACACAATAGCTACACTGTATCAGGCGGATCCGATACATCAGTTCTGGTGTACCTGCCTCTGGTGGCCCTGGCTAGAAACGGGGTACACTGGGCTGGAAGTCACTGTGCTCCCTGCTCTCAATCCATCTGCTCGTGGGCCAACAACCTGAGGCTGCAATGGGCCGATTCTCTCCAGTGGCGGCAAGTCCCTGAGGTCTGTGCCATTTCTCAGCTGGAAGTCGTAGCAGTGCTGTGTAACCGGAGGTTTCTCTCCTGCCAGCCAGCTCCGGAATAACCACAGTGAGGTTTAATATTAATTACAAACTGATTGGCCTATTAGCTCAGACTTTTACTAACTAGCTATTACAACTTAAATTAACCCGTTTTTATTAATCTGTGTATTGCCATGGCTTATCGGTGATGCTCGGACATCTTTTTCCTTTGGCAGCTGGATGGTGTCCCTCTGACTCTGCCTTCTTTTCCCCTGTATCTCTGCTTCTTTTTCCATAATGGTTCTATTCTGCCTTACTACTGACTAAATCAGCTTCTTTAGTAACCAATGGTAATAAAGACATGTTCACAGCATACAGAAGGGCATCCCACATTCTCTTTCCAGGTTCTGTGAGTCTAGGATCCTGTTCTCAGATACCCTGGGAGTATATGAGAATATATACTTTGTCCCCACTTTGCCAATAATCACCACGAGAGGAGACATACAGTGCCTGGGAGCTTCGTTTTCATGTCCTTGGTGACCCAGGCTGCATGCTCTATCCCAAAGCTTCAGTCATTTGTCTAGAGGTGCAGACAGACAGACTGCTTGGCTGTGGGTTGGAGTTAATAGAAGTCTGTCTTGGGCCAGGTGGTGGTGGTACTTTAATCTCAGCACTTGGGAGGCAGAGGCAGGTGGATCTCTATGAGTTCAAGGCCAACCTGGTCTACAAGAACTAGTTCCAGGAGAGGCTCCAAAGCTACAGAGAAACTCTGTCTTGAAAAACAAAAACAAAACAAAACAAAACAAAACCCAAACAAACGAAAAAGAAGCCTGTCTTGGATTGTGTAGACAGGCTTCTGGGTCTGTGGGTTAGGGTGCTGTCTGCTGAGGTGGCATTGGCTCCTGGAAGGCCAACACTGTGGTCTCTGTGCATGTATGTTTTTCTTCTTTCTTATCGCTAATCAGGCTTGTATAACCAGGGTGGCCCTGCTTCCTGCTCGGGGGCTATCAGGAGCCATCTGTAGATGTAAATGGGGTGACAGGGCCTCAGTAGAGTCACAAAGTCAGGCACTTCCTGAGACACAGCTTCTGGTCCCCATCCACTCTGGCTCCTCAGGGATCCCAGGGCTCAAGGTCTTGTTCTTCTCAGGGTCTTCCCTTTGTGGGACAGCTGAGGACAGTACATGGCATGACATTTGGGAAGAGCTGTCTGTTATATATAGACATTTGCTGCTGTCTTCGTCTGTGTCCCCAGGGCAGAACTCGGGGATAAGTCTGTTTCAGGAGTAGCAGGCCAGAAAATGCACAGAGGCTTGTCCTGTGCCCCTGAGAAGAGCCCTGCCCTTTATGTGACTTCACTTTTGCATTGTGAATGAGCAGCCTTTCCTTGGACAGTTGTCAGAACTGAGGCAGTACTGGGCGTGATGGCGCATGCTTTTAATTCCAGCATCCCAGCACTCAGGAGGCAGAGGCTGGAGGATTTCTGTGAGTTCGAGGCCAGCTTGGTCTACAGAGTGAGTTCCAGGACAGCCAGGGTTACACAGAGTGGCTCCATCTCAAAACAGACAGACAGGTAGACCAACAAGAGCCAAGACAAAGCACAGGTATTGCAGAGCCTAGGGTACCACTCTGAGATGGATGGCTGGCAATGTGGACATGATGCTGTCAGAGCCTAGGATTCAGGAGATCTGAGTCTGAGGGGACAGTTTAGTGCCGAAGGCACCAGTCTTTGGTTGAGTCAGCTGGCTTTTCTAAGCTTCAGTTAATCACTGAAGCTGCAGAGCTGTGCTCAGTCCTGTCCACAGGACACGGTAAAAGGGCATCTGCTGTGCAGAGCCCTGTGGGAAGCAGGCCTCCCATGGGGTGCCTAGCACAGGGGACACCTTGCACAGGGGTGCTTAGCACAAGGGATTCACAGGGGTGCCTAGCATGGGGGACACCTCCCATGGTGTGCCTAGCACAGGGGATACCTCCCACAGGGGTGCCCAGCACAGAGGACACTTGACACAGGGGACACCTAGCACAGGGGACACCTCCCACAGGGGACGCCTCCCACAGGGGATACCTCCCACAGAGGACGCCTCCCACAGGAGACGCCTCCCACAGAGGACGCCTCCCACAGAGGACGCCTCCCACAGGAGACGCCTCCCACAGAGGATGCCTCCCACAGGCCCTACAGTTCAGTCTTTTGCAGGTTGGCCCCTGCAGAGGATGGCAGTAGAGCAGGTCCTGGTCCCCTGGTTCCTGATCTACGCCTGTGTCTGCTCTTGCATCTGCTGGGGAGTCCCTGTCCCAGAGCAGGGAGCAGGTGAGAGTTTGGTGCCACAGCTCCCTGAGGTAACAGGATAGAGAGGGGATTTGGGGACAAGTTGTCATCTGTGACAACCTAGGGAAAACATGGGCCCAGACACTGCTGGAACCTGTCCTCTAGTGTCCCACTGCCTCCCACCCCACAAAGGTCTCAGGTCTGAATGACCCTGGTACCATGGTTACAACCCAGCCATCCCTAAGCCTCTCATCCTGCCCCTGACACATTCTCTTGGTACTTTCTTTGGAAACGTTCTGGCCAGATATCCCCCACCTACCTCAGCTCTGCCTTGAGGCCCTACTGTGTGCTCCCCCATCCCCATCCCCAGGGCCGAAGGCTGGGACGCTCACCTGCCTCAGCAACAGCCTCTTCAGGATTGACTGCCACTGGTCGGCTCCAGAAGTGGGCCTGGAATCCAGGGCCTGGCTCCTCTTTACCAAGTGAGGACGGAGGGCCAGGCCTACTCAGGGAGGGTACAGGGTCCCCGTGGTGGTGGCAGCATCCATGATGCTAACACACGGCCTTTCCAGTAACCAGGTGACAGATATCGGGCACAGGTGCCTGTTCCAGGGCAGTGTGTGCACCCTCACGCTGCCCCGTGAGGAGGTGTTGGTGCCCACTGATGTCTTCACCATCACTTTGTACCGCCACGTCATGGGGCAGGAGCAGGTCAGCTTGGTGGACTCGCAGTTCCAGCCGTGGAGGCACAGTGAGTAGGACAGCCCTGCTGCCAGTGCCCTTGTTTCTTGGCTCTGAAGTTGTGACCTTGAGCCTTTGACTCTGCCTGAGAATCCTTACCGAGTGGACCTGGAAGCAGATAGGACCCTGGGAAGCGGCATAATGGCTGCTGCAGAGCCAGGGTCTGGGCAAAGAATGAAGAGACGTGGTTAGGTGGGGGTAGAGACTGAAAGCCTGAGAGCTACTGGAAATGCCCTCTGTTGGAGGAGGGGCCGCTTGTTCTTCCCGCCCGAATAATCACACAGAAGCTGTATTAATTTAATCACTGCTTGGCCCATTAGTTCTAGCTTCTTTTTTTTAAATTTTTATTTATTTATTTTTAAAATATTTATTTATTTATTAAATATACAGTATTTTGTCTGCGTGTATGCCTGCAGGCCAGAAGAGGGCACTAGCCCTCATTACAAATGGTTGTGAGCCACCATGTGGTTGCTGGGAATTGAACTCAGGACCTTTGGAAGAGCAGGCAGTGCTCTTAACCTCTGAGCCATCTCTCCAGCCCTAATTTTTATTTTTTTAAAAATATTTATTTAACTTCATTTTATGTGCATTTGGTATGAAGGTGTCAGATTCCCTGGAACTGGAGTTACAGACAGTTGTGAGCTGCCATGTGGGTGCTGGGAATTGAACCTGGGTCCTCTGGAAGAACAGCCAGTGCTCTTAACCACTGAGCCATCTCTACAGACCCTAGTTCTAGCTTCTTGGCTAACTCTTCCATATTAATTTAACCAATTTCTATTAATCTGTGTATCGTCACGTGGCAGTGGCTTACGGGCAAAGTTTCAGCATGTCTGATTCTGGCAGCGGCTCCATGGCGTCTCTCTGACTCCGCCTCCTTTCTCCCAGCATTCAGCCTAGCTTTCCCTACCTTCCTAAGATCTCCCCTGCTACAGGTCCAAAGCAGTTTCTTTATTCATTAATGGTAATCGCAGCACACAGAGGGGACTCCCACATCAGCACTCCTGTCACAACAGGAATTATTCCGGAAGGACACCAGGAAGAACTTCCTGCAGCCAACTGTGAAGGAAATTACCTTGATGCAGTCTATGACTGTCTTTCACCAAGCAGTTTTCCTGCCGTAGTCTCCAGAAGAGGTTCCTGGTCTCTTGGGAATGTCCTTGGTCCCGGTTCTGGCCGTGCTGAGGGACACAATGGTAGCTGCAGCCTCACTGGGCCCCTCTTTGTTTCAGTTAAGCTGGATCCCCCCTCGGATCTGCAGAGCAACGTCAGCTCTGGGCACTGTGTCCTGACCTGGAGCATCCATTTTGCTCTGGAGCCCTGGAGCTCAGACCTCAACTATGAGCTGGCCTTCAAGAAGCAGGAAGAGCCCTGGGAGGTAACTTGGTGGTAGCTCTCTGAGGTCTCTCTGCTGGGACTGGCTCGAGTCAGTGGTGAGGACAGAAGGAGTCAGAATCAGATGTGCATGTAGGTGCTGGCTACATACAAACCTGTGTTTGTGTGTGTGTCTTTGAACATAGTGTGTGTGTGCCCATTTGTACATGTGTGAGTATCTTTGCTTTGTGCTTCTCTGGCTGAATGTTTAACTGGAGAGAGTGTGTAAATGTGGTAAAGGTGTACATGTACCCACTGGTGTGAGTGGGCTTGTTGGTACATATATGTCCATTCTTTAGGGCCCTGTGCTCAGTCAAATGCCCCCAACCCTGCAGCAGGCCCGGCACAAGGACCGTATTGTTGGAGTGACCTGGCTCAGCCTTGAAGCTGTCGAGCTGAACCCTGGCTCCATCTACGAGGCCAGACTGCGTGTCCAGATGACTTTGCTGGAGGAGGATGACATGGCAGAGGAGAGATACTATAAGAGCCATTGGAGTGAGTGGAGCCAGCCTGTGTCCTTTCCTTCTCCCCAGAGATGGAGACAGGGTAGGTGCTATGTGGTGGGTGCTTCGTCACAGCCTGGGCTGAGTCCCTGTTCCTTGGTTCTTTCTGCCTCTCCTCTCTTTCCTCAACCTACAGCCCCTCCCCTTGTTTCTGGATGTGCTAATTCATAGCTAGTGGCCACCATGAGGAGCAAGGGTGTCCAGGACTACACACTGGCTGCTTCTGTCTAAGGCTGGACAAGACCTGGGTTTCCTTTGTGAGTGTTGGGCTGATCCTTTGTGCAGTGATGACCACCGGCCATATGGCAGATGGGAAAGAAGGGGTACAGATGAGGTCACCCCAGGAACATCAGAGGTTCACAACACAACCCCCAAGGCCCATCCTAAACTCTTTCTGTTTTGGCTCGAAGAACTAACAGTGACTCCCCCGCCACCATGTGGACTTAGGGGAACATCCTGGCACTTAGGCTACTCATAGCTATGGACCTTTCTGCCCACAGACTTCCTGCTCCCATCCTGGCGGTGGTCGGATAGCGTCCTTGTTGCTATGTCCATCTTTCTTCTGCTGACCGGCCTTATTCACCTTCTGTTCAAGCTGTCACCCAGGTAGGTAGCCAGTGTGTGTGTGTGGACGTGCATGTGTGAATTAATTGTGGACATGCATGTAAGTGTGCTGGGATACACGTGTGTTGCCAGAGGTTTGTGTCCCACCTGGTCCTGCCCCAAAGAAACACACAGAGGTCTATATTAATTATAAACTGGTTGGCCTAATAGCTCAGGTTTTCTTATTAATTAATTTTAGGGTTAGTCCATAATTCTTGTTTGTGCTAGCCACGTGGGTTGGTACCTTTTATCAGTGAGGCGTTCTCATCTTGCTTCCTCTGTGTCTGGTTTCCCCTGTGTCTCCTATTCTCATCCCCCTGCCTCTACTTCCTGCCTGGCTACTGGCCAATCAGCATTTTATTAAAGCAATACAAGACCATTGTCCCACAGCACACATGTGTTAGTATGTGAGACCGGGGAAACACGGCTTGCCTGCTGATGGCACAGATGTTATCTCTGGAGCTATTGGCTTCATCTGAGAGCACACACAGGCCGTGGTATAAATATGAGCATTAACCAGAGAGGTCACAGTGACCCACACTGGCTCCTGTTCTGGGGTTCATTCAGAGGTTTTATTTATGTATTTATTTTTGATGGACATTACTGCATTGCTGACTTTGGCCCTTAATAAATGGGCTGAAGTGATCTCATGCCTTAGCCTCCTGGGTAGATGAAATAATACGCATGTGTTGCTGTGCTTAGTGGCCTTTGAGGACAGGTTTGTGTGTAGTGGGCTGGCATCTGGTAGGTAGAAGGGAGCTCCAGTCTTGGCAATGACCTTAAGCCTTCTGGAGTGTGGCATTAGGAAAGGCTTCTATCTCGGTCCCTTTGGTCCTGACTTTTCTATTTTGGTTTCAGGGTGAAGAGAATCATCCACCAGAACGTTCCCTCTCCAGCACCTTTCTTCCTTCCTCTCTACAGTGTGTACAATGGGGACTTCCAGGTGTGTGCAGGGGAACTTCAGGGAAGCAGGGCCAAGTCTGGCACTACAGGGGCAGATATGGCCTAGAAGTCTGCCTTGTGTAAGGAAACTTTGGGCTTAGACGGGGGGCACGAGCAGTGGGGGCCTGTCTATGCTCCGAGTCTCTTTTGTACATAGATTAGGCTTACATTTGTACCCCATCTCTAATGGGCACGTATTTTGCTGTATTTATGGGATGGTGTTGTGGGCCAGCTTTCCCTGGCACAGCAGTAGTGGACTGTGAGACACAGGGGAGGCTTCTAGTCCCGCTGAGAGACAGCATTCTTCGGGAGGCTCAGCCCTCCTGTGGCTCTGCAGAGGCTCCGGACTGTGTCTCTAGTTTTGTGTGTTGCTGCATTTTTTGGGGGGGGGGGTGGTGTCCCCTATCTGTCCTGCTGTGTGGCCCTGGACAATCGTTCTGCCATGGTTTTGTCTTTGGCACCTGTCACATCTTCCCCTTTCTCCTTGGCACCTGGTTCTGTGGCCTTGGGCTGAGGGGGGACCTGAGGGGCCTGGAGAGACTCAGTGCTTCGTGCATGAGAGGAAGGTAGAATGCTCTGGGCCCAGGCATGCCTTGGCTTTGGGAGCGCATGTTAGAACTTCCTGGAGGAGATCTGGGCTGTCAGGGAGGGGGTTCTGCTGCACCCAGGGTAAGTCCCGAACATACTACCTAAGCCCTTCTCCTGCCTCCTGCTCTGATGCAGACCTGGACAGGGGCCTACAGAACCGGACTGCAACCAAGACGGAATGATGCCGGCACTCCATCAGGAGGCTCAGAGTCCAGTATCTGGGAGGCCATTACATCCCTCACCTACAGCCCAGCGTGCCCCGCGCAGTTTTCCAGCCTACCGTGGGAAGGCGCAGGGCCTGGCTTCTCAGGGCCACCAGGCTTGGCGCATGTGCTGCCCGCAGTGTGTCTGGAGCTGGAAGGACAGCCGTCTGCCTACCTGCCCCAGGAGGGCTGGGCTTCTCCGGTCTCTGTCCGTCCCCCTCCTCTGGACTCAGACGGGGGCGGCAGCGACTATTGCATCTTGAACTCCTGTGAGGAGCTCCGCCCCTCAGCCTTCCCAGAACACACCCAGAGCCCTGAGCTCACACAGCCCCAGCCTGTGTCCCTTCCTGTGTCCAGCAGGACCTGACCCCTACCGAGGAATGTGGGCGTTTTCTTTCCTGTCTCAGCCCGATGAACCATTTCTGCTTTGGGGAGGTGAACTAAAGACCCTGGGACTGACCCTTGGGTGTCTGTGGAACCCCAGAGAGGAGGCAGCTGTGCATTGGTCAGAGGCCATGTGGATGGAAGCAGCAGACTGTTCCTCACGGCTCCGCCCTGCCCTGTGGTGGGGAGGCCTCCACACTCAGCCCCTGAGTCAGGCTTCCTTCTCTCCTCTTCTTGGCTTTGTCCCAGTCTGGAAAGGAGCATGTGGTGGGTAGCCTGGTCTGTCCTCATAACCTTTAAGGGTTAGCCTGGGCCAAGGGGACCCTGCTGAGACAGTATGAACAGGTGAAGTGTCCTTTTTTTTTTTGTCCCTTCCTGAGGTGCCTTCCCCACTAGGACTGAAAGGGATATTTTTGACTGTTCCAGACTATGGATGGCTGGGGTTGGGGAGAACGGTGGAACTCTGAGCAAGCGGGCTGTCCATCTCCGAGATCAGCAAGATGGAGTCTCGCTGAATGATTCCAAGAAGTCTTACCATCTGTATTAGTCACTGTTTGGTTGCTGTGATAAAAACACCGTGACCAAAAATGACTAAGAGAAGCAAGCGTTTATTTTGGTTTAAGGTTCCAGAGGCCGAGGAATATATCAGTGCAGAGACGTCGCAGCAGAAGCAGGAAGCTGAGAGCTCACATCTTAAAAGTGCGAAACAGATTGAACTGGAAGTGATGTTTTCTTCCTCAAGCAAGGCTTTGCCTCCTAGGTTCCGCTGTCTACCCACACAGTGCCTCCTGCGGGGGACCGAGTGTTCGCACACATGAGTGAGCCTATGGGGGACGTCCTCATGCAACCCACCTCATTGTTCCTCACTGTTCCTAGGAGAAAGACCAAAGCCACTAGACAGATTGGAAGTGGCTACTCCTCAGCGACTGTGGCCTGAGAGGAGCACCAATCCCTTACTGCCTTGTGGAGTGCTCCAGAGGGGATGACGGGCAGTCCAGACTGAGGTTGATATTTTCCTAGGCCTTCCCTGACAGAGCAGCAGGAACCCGGCGCTAATACTGTAGATTTGCTTTCTCGCGGACTGATGTTCAGGGGTCTGGGTTGCAGATGCCAAGAGCGCCATGCTCCCTTGGAGGGAAGGGTTTGCTTTAAGTCTCGCTTCGCATTTGTTTCCTTCTGAGCAACCTCTTCCGTACTGAGACTAGATGCTACCCCAATGGGAGGGCGGAGTCTGCCTGAGACCCTCGTAGTGAGCAGAGATTGTGGTCCAGTGGGCAGAATTGAGCTGGTGGACGCGTTTGCACAGCTTTGGGACCTTAAAGTACTGACCCAACAGGAGCCCTCTTGATCCTTTGAGGTTTTTAAGGGATAAGCCTAGAAACAATGGTAGCGCGAGGATGATTTCTGAGGCCATAACAATGTGTGGGAGATAGCGAAACTACTGCGTGGTGGGCGTGATGAATGGGTAGGAACGCGGTGTTGTGGATCAGAGCTGGTGCTCCGGAGGGAGGGCTCACACAGCTGACTCAGGGAGTGTTGGCTCACTGGATCCTCCACGGCATGATGGCCTAGTTAGAGCTCAGAGAGCTGGGATCTCCCTCCAGTCTGGTTCCCTGACTTACCTGTGCTGGCGTTCAGAGATTTTCAATCAAGGATTAGGCTCCGATTTAGAATAAGTCCTTCAGCGGAATAACAATTTCTCAGGTAGAGGAGATTTCTAATTTTACCTTTTTTTATTTTTTATTATTTTTTAATTTTTCTAATTTTACCTTTTAATTTTATTTTTCAATTTATTTTTTTCATTTCAATAATTACCCTTTTTGAGTAGACACAGCATATGCACTTACATAAATACTACTCTGGCCTCTACCATCTGCTTCTTCCTCGAACTAAAGTTTGTGTGTTTTATAGGTCATGGAATGATCTGTGAAAACAATTAACTACTAAAATTTCACAAAAGTTAATTTAAGATTCTGGAATCTGGGATTTTTTGTTGTTGTTGTTGTTGTTTTGGTTTTTTGAGACAGGGTTTCTCTGTAGCTTTGGAGCCTGTACTGGAACTCACTCTATAGACCTGGCTGGCCTTACTCACAGAGATCCACCTGCCTCTATCTCTGGAGTGCTGGGATTAAAGGTGTGGGCCGCCACCTGGCAATTGGGACTTTTTATTGCACCTCTGTAGTAACATTTCCATGGCTGTCTCTGCTCTCACAAAAGGAAGCAAGTTGCAATTGATGAAAATAATAGTCACCAATTATTTCAAGGTGTAGTAAGTAGCCCTGGCAATGGTTACTAGACAGCCATCACTCCGTTTGCCTGGGTGTGTGATTAATATATGGTACTTAGAAGTTTGAAGAAGGATGAAAAAACTTAATGCCCATGGCAATTCTCTCAAAATACAAAAGTAACAACTCATTGAAAAGATTTATTCTGCCAGGCATAGTGGCTGCACACGTTAATCACAGCATTTGGGAAGCTGGGGCAGATAGGTCTCTGAGTCTGAGGCCAGCCTGGTCTACAGAGTGAGTTCCAGGACAGTCAGGGCTACACAGAAAAACCCTGTCTTGAAAAACCAAAAACAGGGGCTGGAGAGATGGCTCAGTGGTTAAGAGCATTGCCTGTTCTTCCAAAGGTCCTGAGTTCAATTCCCAGCAACCACATGGTGGCTCACAACCATCTGTAATGAGGTCTGATGCCCTCTTCTGGCCGCAGGCATACACACAGACAGACTATTGTATACATAATAAATAAATAAATATAAAAAAAAGAAAAAACAAAAACATAAGAAAAAACAAACAAACAAAACCCAAAATCAAAACAAAACCCCAAAACAACAACAACTAACATGAATAAATTAATGCCACCCCCCCAAAACACAACAAAAACAAACAAACAAAAACCAATGACAAAACCAAACAAAAAACCCAGAAGAGGAAAGGTTGATCTTTATTTAGTGAAGCTGTACATAATCTGAATAAAAGCATTTCAGAATCCACTGTCTGGGTTGTGTCGCATACAGACGGCAAATTCTCAGGGATGAATCTTGTTTGGTTTTAAAGGGCCTACGTCAGAGTTTCCTCCAGTGTCCAGGAGCAAGGCTATCGAGAAACCTCAGATACATAATACAGTCAGATCATTTTAGAGGGAGTGTCTGCATAATTCTCTGAGTCTGTGATGGTTTATTTACATCAACTCATGGTATCTAGAAAAGTTAAAGCAGTGGAGGTTTTGCTGGGCTGGGTGTGGCTCAAAGGTAGAGGGCTTATCTAGCCGTGAAGCCCAGTGTTAGCCCTGTCAGACGGGAAGCCCTGTTAGCCCTGTCAGAGGCATGCTCCCAGAGTCCTGTGTGTGAGCTGTTCATCTCCCGTAGCCCTTAGCTTAGGGTCTGGAGTGGACAAAGGCTTTCTATACCCTTACATATTTAAATAATTATTTTGTCTTATAAATGTATATTTTGCTTTTCTTTTATGTGTACATTTGAAACAAAAGTCTTTTTTTTCCATTTAAAAAAATGTTTGTGCAGTGCTCGCAGAGGCCAGCAGAGGGCATCAGGTCTCCCAGCGTGAGGCGCTATTGGGTACAGGGCACCAAATCCTGGTCCTCTGGAAGAGCAGTTGGTGTCTCTAAACGATGAGTCATCTCTCCAGCCCCAAAGAGGCCTTTACTGTCAGCATATCTATAAGAATTCTTTCTAAAATGAACTCTGATGTCAAAGGTTTACACTCTCATTAAAGCCACAGCCTCTCATTTGTAGGGTCCTCTCCAGTATAAATCCTGTGATGTTCTGTCAGATTTGAACACTGGTTAAGGTTTTTGCCACACTCTTTATCCCTGCAGGTTTCTGTTGTGTGGGCTCTCTGCTGTCTTGTGAGGGCTGAACAGTAGTTGGAGACTTGGCCACACACCTTGCGTTTCTCCAGTTTCTGTCCAGATTAAGCTTTTCAATAAAGTTTGAACCTTGAAGCAAAATCCTCTGTCCCAATCTCCCCTCTAGTGAGGCTGGCCTTGAGTGTGAGTTTATTGAAGAAGAATACATTTTGAAGGTTGATGAAGCATTTTTTTCTATAGTGGTTCTTTGAAATTTTAATACACTGGTATTTAGGGTTTGAGCTGTTGTCAAAGTCATTATAGATTTTGTTACATTGATAAGTATCCTTTGCAATATAAATATTTTGCAATTTATGTTAGATCCATTAATAAAAGCTTCCTTATTTTCTTTGCATGTGTATTGGGTTTTCTGAGTATCCATATCTCAGAAAATCCACATCATTATTAATTTTCTATGTGTGTGTGTTCTGCCTGTACAAATGTCTGTGCACCATGGTTGAGTAATGTGCCCAAGGAGGCCAGAAGAGGGCATCAGGTCCCTGGAACTGCGGTCACAGACAGTTGTGAACCACTGTGTGGGCGCTGGGAATCAAACCCGGTTCTCTGCAAGAGCAGCCAGTGACTTAATTCTGAGCAATCTGTCTAACATCTGAGTTTGGAACTGATAGTGGGCGTGTCGCAAATGTCCATCACAGTTATCTGGGCACAGGGAAGACCCCGTGTGCTGACAGCAGGCTGGGAACTCTCCCTTGCAGAAGCAACAGATCACATTTGCAGACTGACCCTTGTTTCTAAAGCTCTTGTCTACAGAAACACTTGAGTGGAAGCTGCTCCCAACGACACATTGTTTAGATTATTAGCCAGAGGGACTGGGATCCTTTATTTTTTTTGTTCCTGAAATTCCATTTTAGAGGAGGAGCATGTTGCAGAATGGCCGTGAGACGGCTCATCAAAGCTAAACTGGCCAGACATGAGCGTGTCTCACAGATTTTCTGTTCTTGGTCTCTATTAGCAGCGACACTTGCTTTTGTTAGCAGCCGGACATAGGTTATGTCCACCACAGAGGGAGTGTTGACCGCTCACCCTTCAGTGTGACCTGTCAAGGCCACTGTTCTAGGTCTCGGGAAGAGATGCTCTATGCTCCGTTCTTGTGAAAATTATCCCACTCAGTAGGCTGTGGGTATACTTTATGCTCTAACACATAGAACTGTGCCAAGCCTGGGACACCAGCAGAAGAGGGTAAAGTAAAGGTCCCGTGGTTTGACTGGTACATGAACATCACAGCATACAGGCCAACGTGACCTGAAAGCTTCCAGAGCCGGTCAAGAACTCACAGCAGCCAGGACAGCATAGGGGAGGCGTAGGGGAGCTGAAGCCTGCAGCCCTTGTCCCTGGTGCTCTTTTCTAATACTAGGAGAAATCTCTGAACTTCCCACTTCCTCAGAAGCCACAGAAGGGGAGGCCCTCCCACACATCTGTGGCTTCCTCGGGTGGGCGTGGGGTGGCTGCGTCTGCCCCAGCACAATGGCAAGAAGAGAGGACTGGTGTGACCTAAGACTAGATGAGAGGGTCCAGCAACCTCTAGACCAGGTGAATGCTGGCAGTCTTGCCTGGATGAAGGTAAACCTCTGATATGGGGGTCAAATAACTTCTTTTGAGATTAAGCAAATATCGATTTTATTGAACAATTACTATATGCAGCATGTTCAGAGTATATAAGTGGTTATAAAAGCTAAATCTAGCCACTCGGCCCTTACTTTATAATTAGCTCCCGGTGTTTAAAATGCGCTGCTTCCAGTCAACTAGCTAGTCTCTTAAAACATTTTCCTTATAACTCCCAAAGTCCAGTTGAAGAGTGGGAGGAGTGAGAATATGAGCAAGGAGGTCAAGACCATGAAGGGTTCACCCACTGAAACAGTCTGCCTGAGCTAATGGGAGCTCACCAACTCCAGCCGGACTGGGAAGGAACAAGCATAGAACCAAACTAGTTCTCTGAATGTGGGTGACAGTTGCATGGCTGGGGCAGACTGAGGGGCCTCTGCCACCAGGATTTATCCCTACTGCTTGTACTGGCTTTTTGGGATCCTATTCTCTTTGGATGGATACCTTGCTCAGCCTAGATATAGTAGGGAGGGTCTTGGACCTTCCCTAAAGCAATGAGCCTTACCCTCTCTGAGGAGTGGGTGGGAGTTGGGTTGGAGGTTATGTGGAGGGAATGGGAGGAGGGGAGGAAGTGGGAACTTGGATTGGTATGTATAATAAAAAAAGATAGCTTGTTTTCTTTTTAAAAATAAATAAAATAGCCGGGCGGTGGTGGCGCACGCCTTTAATCCCAGCACTCGGGAGGCAGAGGCAGGCGGATTTCTGTGAGTTCGAGACCAGCCTGGTCTACAGAGCTAGTTCCAGGACAGGCTCCAAAGCCACAGAGAAACCCTGTCTCGAAAAAACCAATAAAATAAAATAAAATAAAAACAGAAAAAATTTCCTCTTTTTCTTATAAGTATTAATTTTATTTATTTATTTATTTATTTATTTATTACATACCAATTCCAGTTCCCCCTCCCTCCTCTCCTCCCACTCTCTTCCTCTACCTCATCCCCCATCAGCTCCTCAGAGAGGGTAAGGCCTCCCCTGGGAAGTCTAAGTCTCCCATCACCTTGTTGAAACAGGACCAAGGCTCTCCCCCCACCTCCTGCCACCCCACTTACCTCCCACCCCTATCCCATGCCTAGGCTGAGCAAGGTATCTCCATAGAGAATGGGCTCGCCAAAGTCAGTTCATGCATTAGAGTTAGATTCTTGTCCCACTGCCAGTGACCTCACACACTGTCCAAGCCACACCATGGTCACCTGCATACAGGGGGCCTAGTTCGGTCCTGTGCAGGTTCCCCAGCTCCAGAGTCAGTGATCTCCCACTAGCTCAGGCAAGCTCATTCTGTGAGTTCCCCCATCATGGTCTTGACCCCTTTGTTCATATTCTCCCTCCTCCCTCTCTTAGATTGTACTCCGGGAGTTCTGCCCAGTGGTTAGCTGTGGATCTCTGCATCTGCTTCCGTCTGTTTCTGGATGAGGGTTCTGGCTTCTCTGGGGTTGTGAGTTATAGGCTGGTTATCCTTTGCTTTATGTCTGGTATCCACCTATGAGTGAGTACTTACTGTATTTGTCTTTCTGGGTCTGGGTTACCTCACTCAGGATGTTTTTTCTAGTTCCGTCCATTTGCCCGCAAATTTCAAGTTGTCATTTTTTTTTCTGCTGAGCAGTACTCCTATGTGGAAATGCACATTTTCTTTATCCATTCTTTGGTTGAGGGGCATCTGGCGATTACGAGTAATGCTGCTATGAACGTGGTTGAGCAAATGCCTTGTGGCAGCCTCTCGTCTACTGCTTTGACACTGAGATGGATAACAGGTATCTCAACCGTGACCATTAATGTCTGTTGCCTAATTCAGCCTTGCCAGACTTCAGCCATTCTATTTTTAGTGCCTTGAGAGATTTCTATCTTATCCTTAATTTTCTTCATGGGATATACTGCTGATTGGTTTTCAAATGCACACATTTTTGTGAAGGATAATGCAACACACAAAGAAGCAGAGACTCATGCTACAACCGCACAGCGGCCATGACACCAAAATACTAGAGACTGGTCAGCAGGAAGCTAAGGTTTATGAATTGCTTAAAGAATTGAAAATAGCCATTTGAAAGATGCCCATGGAGCTGAAACACAGGAAATGGAATAAAATGAAGACTATAAGCAAGGAAATAAACAGTCTACATGGAGGTAACCAGCAATTGATTGTACAGACAATAAGTCAGTAAGAAATAATAGAGACGAAGTGGGGAACGTGATGGAGAAAATAAAAACGCAAGAACGCCGGGCCAGGGAGATGGCACCGCTGTTAAGAGGACTTTGTGTTTTTGCAGAGGACACAGTTTGATTCCTATCGCCCACAGCAGATGCTTACAGCTTCCTGTAAGTCCCGCTGCAGGGAGAGCTGACGCTTCTGTTCTCTGTGGGCTTCTACAGCCGGGTGTGCATGCCGCTGCCGTCTTAGCTGCTGTCCTTCTGCAGCTGGGTGTGCATGCTGCTGCTGTCTTAGCTGCTGTCCTTCTGCAGTCGGGTGTGCATGCCACTGCTGTCTTAGCTGCTGTCCTCTTGCTGTGCAGAGACCAAGGCTGTGCTTACAGAGGGAAGCATTTGAGCAGGGGCTTGCCTGCAGTTCAGAGCAGTGGTTCTCAACCTCCCTAGAGCTGCGACCCTTCACCGCAGTCCCTCATGTTGTGGAGACCCCCAACCATAAACTTATTTTCGCTGCTACCTCCTAACTGTAGTTTTGCTGTTGTTGTGAATCATAATGTAAATATCTGTGTTTTCTGATGATCTTAGACAACCCCTGTGGAAGGGTTTTTTACCAAAGGGTCACAAACCTTGAGAAACACTGGCTTAGAGTCTTAATTTATGATCATCGTGGCAGGAATCAGACAGGCATGGTGCGGGAGCTTTCCATCCTGATCGACAGGCAGCAGGAGGAGAGAGACACCCTCAGTGGCACGCTTCCTTCAACAAGGCCACACTTCCTAATCCTTCCGAAACAGTCCTATGCCCTGGTGATTAATCATTCATGTATATGAGCCTATGTGGGCCATTCCCATTCAAACTGCCACATTGTCCCTCATATATACATAACTAAAACTAAACTAAAATCCGAAGAAATTCAAGGAGATCACGTATCTGTAGCTAAAGACAAATGCAAAATGAGGCAGAGGCATATTATACCTAAGGTTCTACAAGTCACAGTCAGAGAGAGAGTCTTGACATGTCCTAGGCCAGCAGGATGGCTCATGGGTAGAGTGTGGACACACACACGCACACACACACGCGCGCACACACACACGCACACACACACACACACACACACGCACACGCACACACAATAAAGCATTAAACAGAGGGCTGGAGAGATGGCCCACAGTTAAGAACACTGGCTGATTCTTTGCTTCCCAGCTCCCACACGGTGGCTCAGAACAGCCTTAATTCGAGTCCCAGGAGACCCAGGCTTCCTTTTGTTCTCCACCGGCACGAGGCATGTTCATAGGGTACAGTCACACAGAGAGGAAAAACACCCACGCCCACGCCTACACACGCAAGAAATCTGTCCAATTGTGCAAAACGCATGCATATATTTGAAGATGATGCCATTGTGATTTTAAAAATGACACCATTGAGACACATTGAAAGAGAAAAATAAAGAAAAGCTATAGTTTTCTATTTTTCCATGTTTTCCTTTTTATCTATCATTTTTGGCGGTTTAATTTCTAATTTTAATACATTTGGTAGAATATAATTTTTTGGTTAAAAACGAAAGATAGTAATAAAATACACGTTTGTGATATGGAGGTAGGATGGAGTGGAGTCGACGGCAGTATGGTCCATCTCAGACAGTCAAGTCCTAAAGCCTGTATCTCAGCCCCGTGAGAGATCCTTTGTTCTCTGAGCAGAGAGACTAAACAGTGGGGTTCTGTATCGGACGTGATGGTGCACCCACGTTATGATGAGAGAGAGAGAGAGAGAGAGAGAGAGAGAGAGAGAGAGAGAGAGCTTTAACTAGAGAGTGACGTTCTCAGCTGCAACAGGATGCCCTCCCTGCACAAAAGACACATCATCCAGCTGGGACAGCTTCAGAGGCTAAAGGAAAGTAAAAATGTATCCTAAACTCCAAGCTGTGAGTGTAGCTGAGGTTTGCACTGCTGGGGGTATTGAAGAGACACTTGTTACCGTTCTCTCTCCTCTTTACAGATAGCCTCTTACTGCATTCCCTGTAACCTGGAATAAACCATTCTGTTCACTGCAGTGAGATCTCCTGAGCCGTTTGCTTTCTCCCGACTGTTGACAGTTTGTTGAATGCCTCGTGGCTTTATTTCTCTAGAGACCCCCACGCTCTGAACTGTGTCTACATCTTCCTTAAAATCTGTGGAAGTTTCAACCACTCCTAGAATTCCTGACCCCCTTCTCTCTTCCTTTCTGGAATCAATATAATTAAACAAGTTTTTATTTATCTGGTGAAAATTTTGTACATATAGACAATGTATTTTGATCATATCAGCTCCCCACTACCCCCCTCTAGCTCCTTATGAGATCCCCCCAACCTGTCTCCCTCCCAACTTCACATCTCTATTTTGTGTGTATTATTAATATCTCCCTGAGTTCTTTTAGTGTTGACTCTGTGCACACACGTGTGGGGCCCCTGACTGGGCGTGGGCAACCTCTCATAGCCACATCAAATAACAATGTCTCTCACTTTCCCAGCGGCTGCCAACAGTGCCTCCCATGGGGCTGGGGCCTCCTCTTCCATCCCTGATGGGAGTTTTGTTTGTTTATTTAGTTTTTATTTTTATATTCCAACCAAAGTTTCCCCTCCCCTCTTTCTAATTCCTTCCCCCACCTCTTCTCTATCTACCCCCACCCAGCCCACTATTCCTCTACTGCTTCTCTTCAGATACAGGCCTGTTAAGATTTTTTTGTTTGGGGGCTAGAGAGATGGCTCAGAGGTTAAGAGTATTGCCTCCTCTTCCAAAGGTCCTGAGTTCAATTCCCAGCAACCACATGGTGGCTCACAACCATCTATAATGGAGTCTGGTGCTCTACTCTGGCCTGCAGGCATACACAAAGATGGAATATTGTATACAATATTATACAATAAATATTTTTTTAAAAAAGATTTTTTTGTTTGTCTGCTATTTATTTATTTATTTATAAGACAGAGGGGGTGGACTATCATGCCTTCCAGGATTTTTTTTGTTTTGTTTTGTTTTTGAGACAGGGTTTCTCTGTATAACAGCTGACTGTCCTGGAACTTACTTTGTGAACTGGGCTGGCCTTGAACTCACAGGGATCTACCTGCCTCTGCTTCTGGAGTGCTGGGATTAAAGGCGTGCACCACCACCACCTGGCAAATCTTTAAAAACCAACTTAATTCACTTTACTTTTCTTCTACAAAAACCCTTATGTGGCCGGGTGGTGGCAGCACTTCGGAGGCAGAGGCAGGCGGATCTCTGTGAGTTCGAGGCCAGTCTGGTCTATAGAGTGAGTTCCAGATAGCCAAATGTACATAGAGAAACCCTGCCTTGTAAAAACCAAACCAAAAAAACCCCCAAAAACCAAACCAAACCAAACCAAAAAACCCCCCCAAAACCAAACCAAACCAAACCAAACCAAACCAAACCAAACCAAACCAA
>JABTXL010008268.1:103646-122593 GCA_025134845.1 Neodon shergylaensis
AAACCAAACCAAACCAAACCAAACCAAACCAAACCAAACCAAACCAAACCAAAAAATCAACCAACCAACCAACCAACCAACCAAACAAACAAACCAAAATCCCTTATGTGGTGGCCACAGCTGGAGCTCTGAATGGAGACTTGTGGTTTTCACAAGATGGTCAGTGCCAGTGAACTCCTGATAAGGAGACTTGGTGAACACAGTCTCTTTCCAGAGGTCGGGGGTCAGGTAGCTGTAAGTCTTGGAGATGGCATCAAAGGTGGCCTTGGCAAAGTTGCCCAGGGTGGCAGTGCAGCCCCTGGTTGATGTGTAGCAGTCATCAATGCCAGCCATCATCAGTAGCTTCTTGGGCACAGGAGCAGAGACTATGCCAGTGCCTCTGGGGGCAGGGATGAGACGCCCCAGCACAGAACCACAGCGGCCTGTCACTTTGCAAGGAACAGTGTGGGGCTTGCCAATCTTGTTCCCCCAGTAGCCTCTCCGCACAGAGACAATGGAAAGCTTGGCCCAGGTGATGGCCCCATGGATGGCAGTGGCTACCTCCTTGGAGCACTTAACACCGAGACCTACGTGACCACTGTAGTCCCCAATAGCAACGAAAGCCTTGTCCTGGTCCGCTGGCCTGCCCTCGTCTGCTTCTGCACTGGCATGATCTTCAGAACCTCATCCATTAGGGGTGCACCTAGAAAAAGTCAATAATCTCGGATTCCTGGATGGGCAGGGAGAACAGGTAGATCTCCAGGGACTTGATCTTCACGTCCTTGACCAGGTGGCCCAGCGAGGTGGCAGGTATCCACTCCTTGTCTTTGGGTTTACCTCCACGAGCCCTGCAGCATGAACCGTAGCCACAGCTTTGACCATGACTGCAGCCCCTAAGACCACTGCCAAATCTTCCGTGGAAGTCACTTGGCCTCCTAATTCTGCGCCCCATCCTCCAGGCCCTCCTGCAGGACAGGCGTCACCTGCCATTTGGTGTTTCCTGAAGAAGAAGGCCCTGTTGGAATTTTGACTTCCTGCATCCTGTGAAGGCCTGTGCAGACAACAAGGCTACTGTGAGGTGATGTGTGCATCCATGACACAGAACTGCAGGTGGTTCTTCCGTGACAGGGTCCCGAGAGGGGACTGGGGGATGAGAAGTAAGGATGACAGCATCTCTGGGGCCTCGCATGAGCTGATGGCTCCCGAGAGCAAGAAGTACAGCATCTTGTACATGGTGTGTGTGTGGGGGGGGGGGGGGAATGGGACAGTCAACAGAAAGCTATCATACAACGGAACGGCGTCAACATGTAGCCAATCAGTCAACATTGCGAGAAAGGTACACGGGATGTCTCAGGTGGGCCACAGACTGAGCACACAGCAGTCTTGGGACTCATAAGTCTGTTCACGGGGACGTCAGATTTCCATGAATTAAAACCTTCACTCCTACTCCGCCTTGATGCTTTAACTCACGGATGCTGGCAGCTGTTGAGGCAGAAATTCTCAGTCCAGTTCTGCGTTTACACAGTGCAGGAGTTTATTTCTCAGCTTTTTGTAAGGTTGTATATATATTTTTTCTTTTCGAGACAGGGTTTCTCTGTGTAGTCCCCACTCCTGCCACTTACCCTGTAGACCAGGCTGGCCTTGAACTCAGAGATCTAGCTGCTCCACCTCCTAAGTGCTTGGACTGATGTTGGTGTCACCACTGTTTTGTGTTTATTTCTTTTTTTTTTATTTTTTTTAATATTTATTTATTTATTATGTATACAATATTCTGTCTGTGTGTATGCTGCAGGCCAGAAGAGGGCACCAGATCCCATTACAGATGGTTGTGAGCCACCATGTGGTTGCTGGGAATTGAACTCAGGACCTTTGGAAGAGCAGGCAATGCTCTTAACCTCTGAGCCATCTCTCCAGCCCCCTTGTGTTTATTTCTTATTAACAGCATGGGTTGCTTGATTTTGTTTAGATACATGATTTTTTTTAGATTTATTGTGCATCTGAGAATAATTATTCTGAATTTGTTGGGTAATCCATAACAATGTGTTTCAAAAAATTTTTTTGAGACATTGATTTTTTTCCGACTTAAATTAATTTTAAAAGGAAACCAAAAACCTCACTTTAGGAGATAGACAACATGTAAAAATCAAATCGTGAGGCTGGAGATATGACTTAGAGGTTACAAGTCCTTTCTGCTCTGGCAGAAGAGCCAGGTTTAGGTCTTATCACCCACATAACAGCTCGCAAAGGTCCATAGGTCCAGTTTCAGGGACCAGATGCCTTCTGATCTCTGTGGGCACCAGGCAGGCAAAACACTCATACTCGTCAAATAAATACATCTAAAAACCTCCTGTCTGACCGGGCGGTGGTGGCCCACGCCTTTAATCCCAGCACTTGGGAGGCAGAGGCAGAGGCAGAGGCAGAGGCAGAGGCAGAGGCAGGCGGATCTCTGTGAGTTCGAGGCCAACCTGATCTACAGAGTGAGTTCCAGGACAGCTAAGGCTACACGAAGAAACCTTATCTCAAAAAATAGAACAAAATCCCCCAAACAAACAAACAACCCCCCAAACACAAAAGCCAACCAACCCCCCAAACCTCCATGTCATATCTGTCTATGTAGTCAGTCAAACACTTGTTATCCTAATATTTAAATATGTCTACATAGCATTTGTAAAAATTAAACTCTAGATGTTCTTGGCTCAGCACAGAAGAAAATTTTATTAGTTATGTGAAGTGATGTTCCTGGTTTGCAAATGCGATTCTTTTCATTTGCTTAGGTATTTTAACTGTTTTGCCATGTTAATGTGTTTGGGGTAAGTTTCTGGATGGTTATTTTCTTGCTTCCGTTGAGCTCAGGATAGATAAATCGTGTGCGTGCATGTGTGTATAAAATTGCTGATATTTGGGCATCTCCAATTTAGAAAACAGTCTTTTCTGTCCTTCACACAGGAACACGCAAGAGATTCTGGGGGCCCACAGATTCGTGGTGCAGTTGGGTCTTCTTTGTATTTTTTGTCTAATTTCTCCCAGCCTTTTTAATTTTTAACTCATGATCTCTGTCTCCCTCTAGTGTCTCCCTGTGGTAATGCAGCACCCTGGGCCCCGGGGAGAGAGCGGACCACCAACCTCTGCGAGCTCCTTCAGGGGCCCAGTTGTGTAGGGACAGAGACTGTGTCCTCCCACGGTCCCCAAGTACAGGGCATTGACTGCACGTCACACCCCTATTTCTGTTCCAAGGAAGGAGCTGCGAGGTGGAACGTCAGTCTGCTCTCTAGAAGAGGAGACTAGTGCACAAACGCAGGGAACTTTCCAGCAGACTTTGACGTCATTCTCTGGCTCCGCGGTGCTTCGATTGGCCTCGTTAACTCCCTTTTTAAAATTTACGTTTTGCCGGGCAGTGGTGGCGCACGCCTTTAATCCCAGCACTTGGGAGGCAGAGGCAGGCGGATCTCTGTGAGTTCGAGACCAGCCTGGTCTACAAGAGCTAGTTCCAGGATAGGCTCCAAAACCACAGAAAAAAACCCTGTCTCGAAAAACCAAAAAAAAAAAAAAATTACGTTTTTGGGAATTTCACAAATGACTCGGCTGTATTTACATCACTTCCATCCGTCCTTCCTCCATCACCTCTTCCGTACCCCACACTGCTCTCTAGGGCTCATGATCGCTTTTTGCTGTTGTTATTGTCAGACGCAGTCCACTGAATACATTTTATCCTGCCGGTATGCACATAGGTTTAAGGCTGACCCCTCAGATGGGGAAACCTGCCCGAGGTTTGTTCCTTCTCCAGCAGCCATTGACTGCCTGTAGCCTTTCCTCTGTACCCTCTCAAGTTCTCTGGCTCTTTAAAAAAATACAATTCACCCTGATATTCTCATTATGCAGGTTTCTGTGGTGGGAAAAGGGCCTAGGATGTCCTGCTGACCATCTCAGGATAAATTGCATAAAGTTTTGAGGATCCAGCCCTTCTGTGACAGGCTAAAATAAATGGAATATTAGTGTACGTGTATACAAAATCTAAGGAGTTGCAATCCAGGTCAGAATTTAGTGTGTAATTCTTTCAGATCTGCCTACTGACTACAAAGCAGTAGAATGACAATAATAATAATAATAATAATGTTAGCAATGATACTGGGAGACAGAATAGACCCCAAATCTCTAGTTGTCGGCTAACAGAAAGGCCGGCCAGACATGTAGCCAATGAATGAAATGTGATTATTGCAATGGAAAATATCTCTGATGAAGATATTGGCAAATTTCTTATTTAGCCCGAGAATATTACTCCTTTTTATTGCCTCTTGCTAAATAAAACAAAGATACATTACTGAAAAGCTCTCTGTTGTGGACTCAGTTGGGGGGGGCAACTGTAGACTCCACATGTGACAGAAAGGAGCCGAGGCGAGGCGCCCACCCGTGCTTATCTTAGTCCAGAGTTTCTGTGCTGAAGTCCAAACCCTGATGTGATGGGGTGTGATGAAAGTGACCTTGAGGAGGAATTAGATCGTGAGGGTGGAGTTCAGCATCTTTCCAGGGTTCTGAAACCTGCCTCCCTCTCCCCTATCTGAGGACAGTGAGGTGTTGGCAGACTGGGAACCAAAAGACAGTCCTGTGCAGGACCAGACTTGGCGGTACCCACGCATCCTGTGAAAGACAGTCCTTTGCAGGACCAGACCCGGCGGTACCCACGCTTCCTGTCAAAGACAGTCCTGTGCAGGACCAGACCCGGCGGTACCCATGCATCCTGTGAAAGACAGTCCTGTGCAGGACAGACCTGGCGGTACCCACGCGTCCTGTGAAAGCTGTCAATCCCATGTTTTGGGTGCATGCAGTTGGCTGTAGACTTAGTTACAGCATCCGGGACGGACCCAGGAACCTCTCCTCACCTCTCAGCCACGCTCACGGTCTCTCTGCAAAAATTGTAAAATTGTCTCACTTTTTTTTCTTTTGAGACAGGGTTTCTCTCTATAGCCCTGGCTGTTCTGGAACTCACTCTGTGGTCTCGAACTCACAGAGCTCCACCTGCCTCTGTTTCTGAGTGCTGGGATTAAAGGCATGGAGCACTACCACCCGGCTGCCTTAGGTTTTTAAGGGGTGTTATAACTGTACTATAATCACTTAGGTGAACCTACTCTTTAACCTTTAAAAAAGATTGATTTATTTTACTTTATGTGTATGTCTGGTGCCTGCAGAGGGCTCAAGAAGGCATCAAATCTCCTGGAACTGGAGTTACAGACAGCTGTGAGTCACCATGTAGGTGCTAGGAATGAAACTTGGTTCCCCGTAGGAGCAGCCAGTGCTCTTAACCACTGAGCCATTTCTTCAGCCCCAGTGGGCCCCCCCCCATCTTCTTTGTGTTGTTTGTACATGATTATACTCAGTCATTCCTATTAATCCTTCGTCTGGAAGTTCTTCCAGGTCCCTCAGGATAGAGATGGTAATTTCTGAGAAGACGTGTTTCTGCACTGAGATTTGTGTGTTTGCAGCTAGCTAGTTGATTGATGGAGAGCGTGAGCCTGATGTTGACAGCCTGGAGGCGGCTCGCCTGTTAGCACCAGGAGAAGCTGTGGAAAGGGTTTCTTGACCAGGGACCACTTCAGGCCAGCACTAAGAGCTGGGCCTATCAGGAGCTGGGTAGACTGGTGTCTTAGCTAGGGTTTCTATTGCTGTGAAGAGACACCATGACCACAGCAACTCTTTTTTTTTCTTCTTTCTTTCTTTCTTTCTTTCTTTCTTTCTTTCTTTCTTTCTTTCTTTCTTTCAAAGATTTATTTATTGATTATGTATACAGAGTTCTGCCGGTAATTGTCTCTGCAGGTCAGAAGAGATCTCATTAGGGTGCTTGTGAGCTACCATGTGGTTGCTGGGAATTGAACTCAGGACCTTTGGAAGAGCAGGCAGTGCTCTTAACCTTTGAGCCATCTCTCCAGCCCCCCACAGCAACTCTTACAAAGGAAGACATTTAATTAGGGCTGGTTTACAGTTCAGAGGTTCAGTCCATTATCATAAAGACGGGAAACATGGTAGCATGCAGGCAGACATAGTGCTGAAGAAGAATCAGCAGGTAGAAGGAAGAGAGAGAGAAACCTCAGAGCTCATCCCCCCCCCCCAGTGACACACCTCCTCCAACAAGGCCACACCTCTAATAATGTCACTCCCGAGTCTATGGGGCTATTTTCGCTCAGATCACCACAACTGGGAAGTATGGGCTGGGTGGTTGGGCCTGGCGGAGCCATCCCCTATCAGCAGCTGGAGCTGGGCAGCTCTAGAAGTTTGGGCCAAATGATTGGAGCCTCGCAGGCCCTCACTTGTCAACTGCAGAGGCTAGGCAAGCTGGAGAGAGCAGCCTGGGTGGCTGGGCCTGGTGACACCTCACCTGCCATGCATGGGAACTGTAACTATAGAGTATTTTGAGATCACAGTGTGGCACACGGGGCCACAATGATGTGTCAGTCAGACAAAGTGATATCAAAAATCAACATTGTGTGTCACAAGGGACTACTGCGATGCAACACTTCAGTATTGTGATGTCACAATGGGGGCATTAGGTCTTATCAGTAGAGTACTGTGATGTTGTAGTGGTGAGCCATGGTGGCAAATTCAGCATTGTAACACTAGAGCTTGTGATGTAAAAGTAAAGCATTATGACGTCACAGTACAGCGCCATGGCAGCAACAGCATTGTGATGTCACAGTTCATTTTGGAGTGTTACAGCTAAGCATAAAGATGAAAAACAGAATTATGGTGTCAAATGAGCTCTGTGGTGTCCGGGTGCAGCGCGGTGCGGGCGACATGGAGCACTGTGACGTTAAGGAGCACTGTGACATTAAGGAGCAGGTCGGCATGTCACGGAGAGGCCTTTGTGCAGTGCTTGACTGTGACACCACAAAGCTCTGTTTCGACCTTACAGCGCCCCTTTGTGACATCACAATGGTCCCTTGGGACATCACGGGTGCTACAGAGTAAGAATGAAAAGTAGGGATGGGGATTTGGGAGGAGGGGGAAGGGGCAGGAGAGGGAGGGAGGGAGGGGAGAAGAGAGAAGGGGTGCATGTGACAGAATGTGTCATATACATGTGTTAACCTAAGAAAAAATGGATTTTAATCATGAATTTCCCATGGCTTTAGCATTCTTTCTTTCATTTCTAAGAACTAGGGGGATATGTGTCTAGAAAAGAGTTATTCAAGCTACACAGAATGTTCGTCTCAGGCTGAGTTCTCTGAGAGTCTCCTGAGCACCCACTTTTCCTAATATCTTCTTTTCACATAACTAACACAAGCTTTAGTGTGCCAGGAACATTTGCTATCCTTTCTTGTTTAAGGATTTATTTACTTTATGTGCATGAGTATTTGATCTGCATGTGTATCTGTGCACCACACGTGTTCGGAAGAGGGCATCAGATCCCCTGGAACTGGAGTTACAGTTGGCTGTGAATCACTCTGGGAGGCTGGGACCTGAACCCAGGTCCTCGGCAAGAGCAGTCAGTGCTCTTAACCGCTGAGCCGTCTCTTCAGGCCCCTACTTTCTCTTATTTGTACATAAAGAATTAAAAAGTTACAGCTTCAGAAAGTCATTCTTGTCTCAGCACGAAACTGCTCCCCTTTCACACAGAGATTATTGATTTAGAGTCACTAAGGAAGGGCGCTTATCAAATGGGAAGCGTTGAGTGTTGAGACAAGATCTAGGATTTACCACAAAGGAGGTTCCACCAACGACTGCAAGACAAAAGCCATTCTTCAGATTCTGAGCACTGTCTTAGGCACTGTTCTGTTGATGCTAAGAGACGCCATGATTACAGCAATTCTTACAAAAGAAAGCATCTAACTAGGGGCTTGCTTGCAGTTTCAGAGGGTGAGTCCATGATCATCATAGAAGCACTGTTCTTCCCTCAGAAGCAGGCTTGTTGACAGAAAATGAAAAACTCACCAGGGACATTCCTGGGTTCAGATATCAGATTTTGGTTTCTCATCTGTGTGAGCATCTACCTGTCCCAGCCTCAGTTTCCCCCGCGCATGGTAGAGCCAATCTTAGCAGCGTAGGTGGTGATGTGAATCATGGGTAGGTCCTCTGGGGGTGGCCTTCTGCAGGCTGAATGGCCACAGAGTACTCAGCCATGAGGAACACTTGATAAACATACATTTCTTGCTCCACTGCAGGCCCCATGCTGCCCCTTGTGGGGAATTCAGGCAAGAGAGCGAATCCTCTTGTCTGCACGTAAGGGGTTAACTGCAACAAAGAAGCTGGTGACTCTCAAATTCTTGACTTTAAGCCCCAAACCCATCCACTGCCACCCAGCATCACCTACTTCCACCTGCCGCCAGCGTGATCCGGAAAAGACTGCCTGTGTTTGGTTTCCTTGGTGAGCTCTGGGGGTGGCGAGGAGAACTGTGACTGAATTAAAATGAATTAGGGACTCTGTGCCATCTGCAGAGGCCAGAGTCACCTCACAGACTGACACTTATTAAGACCTTCCTGGGTCAGGCTTCCTGGGTCAGGCTCTTGGGTCAAAAGTTAATTGATTTGGTTTAGATTTATTTTTTTTTGTATAAAAAATTAAGTAAATATTTTATTTTTAATGATGTGCATGTGTGTGTGTGTCTGTGTATATGCACATGAGTGCAGGTGCCTGAAGAGGCCAGATGAGGGCGTCAGACCACCAGGAGCTGGTGTTCCAGGCCGTTGGGTACTGGACACTGAACTTGGGTCGTCTGAGAAAAAGCAGACTGTGCTCTTAACTGCCGAGCTATTTCTTCAGCTCCACTTCCTTAAATTTAATCTTAAGAAGCAGGCATTACAATGCCAATTTCACAAAGGAAGACACCCTGTGGTTCAGGAGACACAGCTCCATGCCCTAACAACACATAACTTCTAGATGGCATACCTTGGATTTGTACTCGGGGCTCTACCTAAACCCCAGCTTTCTCCACTGTTTTGTGGACGGCCTCCTCCAGGGGGCTGCATGATTTTCACACCCCAGAGATCTCCAGCTCATCACCTGGAGGCCTCAGGCGGGTCATCAACATCAGTGAGGGAAGGAAGTGGGCAGTGTGAGGACAGGAGTGTTAATACACAGTGGAAAGTGAGCTCCGTTGGGTCGGAACGTGAATGGATCCAGCGCATCATTTTCAAGACATAACCAACTCCAGATGCTCTTTAGGAATTTCCTGATGTTGAGGTTCTCAGTGACATTTACAGGTAGAGATTTCTGGTCTTTGGGTCATATAAGTGCTGGCAAGAGGCAGTACTAGATAATAAGGGTTTGGGCTCGACTCTCCACCCCTCCCTGCTTCCCCGTGCTGACGTTCTTATCTGGGCATCTCAAGATGTGACTGAATTTAGACACAGGTTCTTCAAGCAGGCAGCTAAATTAAAAAAAAAAAGTTGATTGACGTTCTTTTTAACATAACTGACCTCCTCATGAGGACGGGAGACTGGTAGGCAGCGCAAGGAGGTGGGACAGACATGCAAGGACACAGAAATACAACACCACCTGCAAGTTGGGCCGAGAGGCTTCAGAAGGACCCAGGCTGCCTGCACCGACGCTGGACTTTCAGCCTCGGTGGTCAGAACCGGCTTCCCTCAGGTCATGAGGTCTGCAGTATTTTGCTCTGGTAGCCCTGAGGAGCTGGTATCTTTTGTCTTTTCTTCTCTTCCTCTTTTGTTTCCTATTTTATCCTTCCTTTCTTTTTCCTCTTTCATCCTCCCACCCTCCCAAGTCAGAAAAGAACCTAAAGTGATCGAACTAAAGAAGAAAATAATGGCTTCAGGGTGGATTAGTGGCAGATCTGTCTCTAGAAAAAGATGAAAGGCAAGCCCACCTCCACACACCTCACAGGATGCCAGCCGAGGTAGGAGATACGTCACTCTTTCAGAGTCCTCTCAAGAGCAGGGCATTGCTTAGAAACAGTGTTTGGAGGTGTCTGTGAGGCCCCAGGCGCATCCTCAAGCCGCAAACGGTGCTGTTTGCTTACTAAATTGACTTCCAAAGGAAGGAGGCAGAGGAGCCAGTTATGAGAATGAACTGGCAGAGGGTGGGTTGGGGGAATCCTCTGCCCTCTAAAATGCTACACTCAAGCTCACGAATGGCCTTGTGAATGGGTGGAGCAAGCAGCGCGGTGATTGCTACCAGCTTCCTGTAACCCAATTCCCTGCCGACCCTACAACCCTGTGCTCTTCACCCCCATTTTATTCTCGCTGAAACCGAGGCTCTGAGCCGACAGGTGAGCAGGTCAAGGCTTGTAGTCAACGAACAAGGAGAGGGGATTGGAACTCAGGTTCACGGGCTGTAGCACACGCTCCCGGCACAGCTGCGAGCCGGTCCTGCTTGCCCAGGCCCTGCGGAACCTCCTGCGAACAGCACAACAGCAGTCTCAGAACAAAGGAGTTGCGCGTTGCACGAGCAGAGCCACCTCGCCACCAGGGGGCAGCGCAAGCGCACGGTCGCCTTGGGTGCGGTGGACCGGCGTCAGTACGCGTTTGTCGCTGGTGCCTTAGCGCCCCTCTCCCTAGGCCCTTCCTTCTCTTGCAAAGCGAAAGAATTGATTTTCTTTTTTTTTTTAATTTTTTATTGAGAAAAAGAAAAAAAAAGTTTCCGCCTCCTCCCAGCCTCCCATTTCCCTCCCCCTCCTCCCACCCTTCTCCCCCTCCCCCCACTCCTCTCCCCCTCCCTCTCCAGTCCAAAGAGCAGTCAGGGTTCCCTGCCCTGTGGAAAGTCCAAGGTCCTCCCCCCTCCGTCCATGTCTAGGAAGGTGAACATCCAAAGAATTGATTTTCTAGCTCGCGGCGTTTTCTGCCCACCCCTCCTTCCTTGTACACACAGAGCCAGGCATCCTTGGCCACTGCCGGGTGCCTCCGCCCCAGTCCCTCCTGCCCGAATCTGGGCCTCCCACTCTGCTGTGATGGCGTTTTCCAGTGTTAAATGTAACACGAGAATATAGAACCGAGTATGCCCGTGACAATACAGAGGGAACTTGGAGAATCTCAGAGGCATCTGGGCTTCCTACACCTGGACAAAGGCCAGTGCCGCGTACTGATCTCATTACGGACCTCTACCCTCAGCCCCCATCATCACCTCTCACCCCATGACCAGAACCACAGCTTCTCTGCACTACGTCTCTGCTTCCAGCTTGTTCCCTGTTGGCTAAGCCTGTGTGCGTTTCCAGAGCCAGGAGGCTCCTTTCTGTCTGTCTGTCCTCTAGCAGTGGCGTTTCTCCTGGCCTGGAAAGCCTGGTCCTAGGAGTTCAGGATAGGCGAGCCCCCTCTCCTCTGGCCCGCTCTACACCTGAGTCCCCACCATTCACTAAACCCCATCACAGAGTCCATCTCACCCTGGGTTCAGCTATGCTTGGAGCTGTCCTCTTTCCTGGAGATCATTGCTGTGCCATCTTCAAATGGCCCTGCCATGTCCTTTTCACTGGGGGAGACTGAGAGGCCCCAGGTGGGGAAGCTTCTCTGCTCTCTCTGGGAGGTTTTCCAGGGTCCCGGCTTCATCCTGGAACCTGCTCTTTGTCCTCTCCTCCCTTACAATTGGGTGGTTGTGGGGAGACCCCCCCACCTAAGGCAGGGCATCGGGGGCCCTATGACGGGTAAGGGAAGGTACTTCTCTCGCAGGACCTAAGACAGGACCCCTCATTATAAAATAAAATAGGGGGAATTGTGGGAACTGCAGCCCCGAGTTGATATCCCTGCCCCCATTTGAGGTGCTTATCTGCAAGGAAAACATAATAAATTCCCTCTGCTCCTGGAGCGGGGAAGGAAGGAATTTTGAGTGCATGGTGACCGGTCCTTGATCTCTGCCAGGGTCAGGTTACAGTCCCTTCGCAGTCCCCTCCTCATTTGGTGCCATGTTATAAAACCAGCCCAGCAGACAATAAAGAGAAGCTGTTCCACCTCAAGCTCGTGCTCTGTGTATTCATTCAACCTGGACACCCTTCTCCGAGACTCTTGGTTCCAGCCCGCGCTGGCGTGGCATCGGGGACCAGCAATTGCTCAAAAAGCAGGTGGTGTTTTATTTTGCAGCTCGCCACCACTGCTGTTTACCCGGTAGATACAATGTATGACTCCAATCAGCCCTCTTGATTAACAGCCACAGACTCAACCAATAATGACGAGAATACTTGGAAAACAAAAAGCACACCTCCCTCCAACAATGCAGTATAACAGTTATTTCCATTTTATAGGTATCTCGGGTCACCCAGAGATGATTAAAGATGTACAGGAAGATGTATTTAGATGCAAATGTTCTGCCATTTTATATCAGGGAGTATGGTCACCAGAGACTGTTGATAGCTGAGTGTAGACATGCACTCTTGGAGTTCACAGAATGGCTGGATCGTTTTCTCATGTATATTAGTGAGGCTCTTGAGTGGTTATGACAGATAACACAGGAAAGCAACGTAAAGGTGGGGACATTTGTCTTGGTTCATGGTTTCAAATATCTCAGCCCTATGGAAACCTGCCATCTATAAGCCAATTAAAGAAAAAAACTTAAGCTGGGTGGTGGTGGCACACACTTTTAATCCCAGCACTAGGAAGGCAGAGGCAGGCAGATCATTGAGTTTGAGGCCAGCCTGGTCTACAGAGCGAGTTCAGGAACAACCAGGGATACACAGAAAAACTGTCCCAGGAAAAAAAAAAGAATAAAAATTAGGGGCTCGAGAGATGGCTCAGTGGTTAAGAACACTGACTGCTCTTCCTAGAGGTCCTGAGTTCAATTCCCAGCAACCACATGGTGGCTCACAACCATCTGTAATGAGATCTGGTGCCCTCTTCTGGCCTGCAGGCATACATGCAAGCAGAATACTGTATACATAATAAATAAATAAATGAATAAATAAATAAATATTTGGAAAAAAGAATAAAAATTAAAATCAAAAGGGAGTAGCTGCATGACTGAATCATGCTGTTTCTGCAAGGTTTAGGCATTAAAATAAAAAAGGCTCCAGGGCCAGGAGTGGGTCACCTCCTTTCCAGCTGGGGGTCAGAGAAACCTTTCAAAGCAATGCAGGCACTTGCCATTCTTCTTGGTTGCCACCAGGATTTCATGATGAGGCCCTGTTGCTGAAGACATCGCCCGGTTTAGTTGCAAGATATAGAGAAGCTAAGCAGAAAATGAGCAGGAGCCTTCTTCTCGGCTGGCTAGCATTCAGAGTAACAGAGGAGCTACACAGCCTGTCGGGAAGAATGCTCTAGTATCGGCTGAACTCTGTGAGCTACAGTATCAATATGCCAGGAGAATGTATCCACTTCTCTAGTGTCAGCTGGACTCTGTGAGCTACAGTATCAATATGCAGGAGGATGTATCCACTGGTGCAGCAGAGGCACGACCCTTCTCAGAGGTAACCAACCGCTTTGGCCACTGCACAGGAGGGACTCATACTTGTCACTATTAGGCTGGTCAAAGCCCAGGGCTGTGGAGGACATAGTCCCAGGGGGAACCTACCGAGTGTTGTTTTGCTAGATGGACGTTGTCTTAGGGATTATACCACAGTGATGAAACACCGTGACCAGAAAGCAAGTTAGGGAAGATAGGGTTTATTTGGCTTATATTTCCACACTGTAGTCCATTATTAAAGGAAGCCAGGGCAGGAACACATAGAAGGCAGGAACCTGGAGGCAGGAGCTGATGCAGAAGCCACAGAAGGATGCTGCTTATGGCTTACTTCCCATGGCTGGCTCAGCCTGCTTTCTTATAGAACCCAGGATCACGGTTCCAAAGGTGGCCCCGTACACAAGGGCTGAGCCCACTCACATCAGTAACTAGTTAAGAAAATGCCCCAAGACTTGCCTATAGCCTGACCTTATGGAGGCATTTTCTCAGTTGAGGCTCCCTTCTCTCTGATGGCTCTAGCTTGTGTCAAGTTGACATAAAATTAGCCAGGACAGATTTGTTGTCAAATTGCCTTCTCCATACTTACGTTTATGCCCATATGTTACTGCTGCTCTCTGTCTTGGCTAGAAAGCTTCTGTTTGCCGTAGGCCATGGTTAATAATCTAACGATGCAACTCACAGGCTCAGAAAAAGAAGCATAACAGACCCCAAGACCTGAGCACAACTGACACCATGCTGGAGGCACCATTCTGATCTTAGAACCCAGAATGCAGGTCCCAGCGCCTGCCAAGAAATGGGAACAAAAGCCCAGTTCACCAAAGACCTGGTCCATAGTCCCAGGAAAGTCCATAAATATATTGACTTTGCTTTCTGGCTTCTGTAGTCCTGCTTCTTGCTAACTGAGGCGTGACAACCAGGACGTGGTTTTTGTGCATAACAACCAAGGGCTGTAAGGCTTGAGAGTGTGTGCTTTGGGCACATTCCCCATGCAGCTGCTGCCCAGCAATAAAGACCCTGTTCTGGCTTCACGGTGCCTATGTGATGGTCTCTGGTGGGCTTATCTTGTGACATTCTGGAAATACCAGCAAGATCATCAAAGAATGAGGTGCTGGGACATGAGGGGTCTCAGATCTCCTCCGTGGAGATAACATGGAAAATGGTCGTTCCTAGGGTCTGTGCACCCTGAGATGGTCCCCAGGAACTTCCGCCTCTAGTCCCACTGTCCCAGAGGCTCTCAAAGCCTCCACCCTAAAACAGGAAGTTACAGAAAGTTCTTCCTGCTCTGGTCTTGCTTCAGTGCCAACTCTTACCCACCTCATGGTTCATCTGTGAATTGGGTCATTTCTGTTTCTTCCTAAGCAAGGTGTATATAGAGGCAGTGTGTATACAGCCGTGGACCAGTGGCTTTGGGCGTTCTCTTTCAGGTGGCCTCTGGAGTTCCGAGAAATGTGTAATGATAATTAGTAGTCACTTTTATCTCCAAAGGAACTCAGATATCCCGAAGTCTGAGACAATTGCCGGCCTACCGAGGTGTCCCACGCTCGACCCTCTCAGGAGTACTCAACAGGCACCTTGCCCCGCCCAGGAAACGTTAAGTACTTTTCTGAGTTTGTGCCTTTGTGCATTCTGTTGCTCATGCCTCCAATGCCCTTAGCCTGTGTCTCCCTGTGTGCCCAGCAAAGTCTGCTCCTTGGAAGCTCATCTTCAGGGGCTCTTCTCCATGACCCCACCCATCACCCCTAACATATTCCGCTGTCTTCATGCGAACTCTCCCTTCCGCTGGGTGTCCTCATCTTTTGGCTGGGACACTCTCCTGGCGGTGGTTATTCTGTGGGCTGCAACAGTTCTCTATGAAAATAGATTCTGAGCTCACCAAGGTCAGAGGGGACACCTGAATCTTTTGTGTCCCGAGCATCTCGCACCGCGCTAGGCAAAGGATAGCTGCCCTCAGCCTGTGTTGAGCGCATGAATGAATGAGTAAACGAAGTAAATATCGGGTGCCAGCTTGTTGCTGGAGAGGCTCCGTGGTGCAGACTGGTGTTCACCCAGCGCTCCTCTCCCCATTCACCCAGGCACGGCTGACTGCACACTGGAGCCCCTCCTTGGGAAGTGCTGGGCTCTTTATTCGGTTTCATTATTTTTTTTTCATAAAACGATATGATTCCTCTTTAGAGCTTTTCAAGGCACACCAATCAGCATACTAATCACCCTAAAGTGTCAGCGGAATCTGCCAATTTCACACATTTGCATGTTTTCTGGAGGGTTCCGCCTTCCCCTCCCCCTCTCTTTCATTAGCTATTCTTGGAAGAGCTGTACACCCTCCATATTGTTCAAACTGGCTTGATTTTTATTTCACTTTGTAAAGACAGATTTATGAGATGATGAATGAGTCCCTGCCAATTTCCTGCATTTCCTCTCTCTACATTCGCACCTTATATTTATTCAGCCCCGTTGCTTCCCTCTGGCTCCAGATGGTGTGGCTATACAGCGTTGGGGGAAGGCAGAAAGCTCCTCCTCCCACTCTTCCCCCTCCTCCCCCTCCTCCCCCTCCTCCCCCCCTCCTCCCCTCCTCCTCGCGCTCTGAAGCTCTGGCTCTCCGGTGCCAGGTTTGAACCGTGCATGGCCCTCTGGCAAATGCTGCTTTGCCTGCAGATTTCGTTGCCGCTTAGGAACCGGGGAATGTGAGCCAGACAATGGAAAATGTCACGTGCAGTAGACTTTGCCCCTTCAGTCACTGCCCGTACACAAAACAACAGCTGAAACAGAGTTCGATATATTCACAGATGCGTCCCCCCACCCCAATACTTCATCCATGCAAGAAGCGGGCCACAGACGTCTTAAGAGGAGACTCAGGCAATAGAACAATGAAGCAGAGGCCCAAGCAGATGAAAAGCGTTGTCAGGGACACACGTTTGGTCCATCTCGGCACTCTCTGGCCTTCTGTCTGAAATGGGACACAGGGAGTCGTGTAGATGGAAGACGGTTAGAGATAAAGCATCAGTCATCTTTAGGAGATGGACCTGCAGCCCCCACTGGCTGAATAGGGGTGGGGCAGACCACCGGGCAGGGGAATTGATCATTAGGGGCATCTGAGTGAGAACAAACCTGTCCCTCGCTTTCCTTCATGGATCCAGGGTGCTGGGGACTTTGGCTCCTAGGCACCTAGCCTCAGTTGGGCAGAAAATAGAATGTATCATGCACAGTCAAGAAAACCAGAAACAAACACTCAACATTTGAGGTCAGAAATTTCCCTGTGTTTAGCAGGTGTGGTGGTATACATGGGAGGCTGAGGCAGGAGGATTGCAGATTTGATGGTTGTCTGGGCTATGCAGCGAAGCTCCAAAAATTAAAAAAAGCAAAGTACAATGACAAGAAAAGAAAATTTCCCCTTAAGAGTGAGACTGGCGCACACCTTTAGTCCCATAACTTGAGAGGCAGAGGCAGGTGGATCTCTGTGAGTTCGAGACCAGCCTGGGCTACAGAGTGAGTTCCAGGACAGGTTCCAAAGCAACCCAGAGAAACCCTGTCTCGAAAAATCAAAAAAAAAAAAAAGTGAGATTAGACAGGAAACAGGTTGGGCCTGGTGACGGTGTGGTTGGGGGAGTGAACACATACACACACACAACACACACAAACACACACTCACACATACACACATGCTTGATGCTGCAGATTGGACCTGAAATTTCCTCCAAAGGCACACAGATATTAAAGACTTGATGCCGCCCATGGTGACCTTGGGAGGGGCACACTTGAGTAGACGTGTCTTAGTGTGAAGTTGTTAGGTCTTTTAGGCTGTGTCAAGGAAAAGGTTTGTGGGACTAAGCTTGCCTTTCTGCTTCTTCTGTGGTGTGTATGCATGTGAGCATGTGCATGCGTGCGTGTGTGCGTGCATGTGTGTGTGTCCAGGCGATTAGGTTATTGGCTTTGCTCTATGACATGTCCCCGGCCAGAAATTATTGCCTCCTTTTAGGCTCAAAGCAACAGGGCCAACCATCTACAGATCAAATCCTCTAAAACTGTGATCCAAACCAACCATTTCTCCGTTTAAGTGGACCAATCAACTGCACAATGGTCAAGGATCCAGAGAGACCCAGAAACTGCCAGTCCGTGCCACAGGATGCTCCTTATGATCTCAGACACTGGAGGGAAAGCAAGGAAACCCTGGCCTTGGTGAGGAAACCCAGATTGTGCAGACAGTTGTGTAGGCTAATCCGGAGCCAAGCAGAAGAGATTCACAGACGTGTTTGCATCAGGGATAGCTAAACTCTGCATACCTTATAAGGCAAGATTACACAAGCTGACTTCAAAGTTCCTGTGGATGCTGGACCCTCAGGCGGATCCTAGACCCTGGTATTTTTGTCTCTGCCCGTCTTCTATCTACACGATTCCCTGTGCCACATTTCAAACAGAGGCCAGAGATGCCAAGCTGGACTAAGCACAAGTTCCTGCCAGTAATTTTCATCTGCCACTAGGAGCGAGGGCTTTTGTGTTCCGTTAGAGGGAAATCCAGAAGGCAGCCATATGTTCTATGGATCCAGCCACTTCATGCAGTAAACATTTCAGTATCTCATAGTCTGTAAGAAGAGATCTGACTGTCTTGTTCTGCAAGCTGGGGGTGATATCAGAAAGCCCCCAAACAGGTGTCCACATAAGACCATTTTATTGTATTTTATTTTTATTTTTTAAAGATTTATTTATTTATTATATATACAGTGTTCTGTCTGCATGTTTCCCTGCAGGCCAGAAGAGGGCACAAGATCTCATTACACATGGTTGTGTAACCACTATGTGGTTGCTGGGAATTGAACTCAGGACCTCTGGAAGGGCAGCCAGTGCTCTTAACCTCTGAGCCATCTCTCCAGCCCCATGAGACCATTTTATAGAGAAGCTTCCAGTATCTGTGGTGTGCACACATGTATGTGTGTTTGTTTATGCAGGAGACGAAGAGACAGAATGGCATTGAGGAGCGGGTGTTCTGCTTGCTTAGATGTCAGAATCCTTGCCGGCTATCAGGCTCCTCAAGGGGCATCTGGAACAGCATGTAATTGCATGTAATTACTGGCAGAAATAGAACCAGGCGTTGCAAGTCACTTGTAAGCCTTAAATATAGCCTCATTTGCAGACTCTGAAATGGAAAAGGAGCTCTCAATTTAGCCCAGTTGTCTTTTCTCACATTTTTCTCATTAATCTTCACTGGCTGTATTTGAATCCTGTGTGTCTTCTCACACTGTGAGAAGGGCAGCGAGAACTGACATGGGAGGATAAAGAAAGCATGAGAACTGCCAGTCACGGTTCCCACTAGGTCTGCAAAGCCAGTTTATTTTAATCCTACACTTTCAGGTCATGGTCCATCACTGAGGGAAGCCAGGGTAGTAACTTAAAACAGGAACTGAAGGCAGGAACCATGGAGGACTGCTGCTTGCTGGGTAGCTCTGTGGCTCACCCACGGGACCATGTTTTCCTTCCTTCCTTCCTTCCTTCCTTCCTTCCTTCCTTCCTTCCTCCCTCCCTCCCTCCCTCCCTCCCTCCCTCCCTCCCTCCCTTCCTTCCTTCCTTCCTTCCTTCCTTCCTTCCTTCCTTCCTTCCTTTCCTTCCTTTTCCTTCCTTCCTTCCTTCCTTCCTTCCTTCCTTCCTTCCTTCCTTC
>JABTXL010008268.1:122603-144308 GCA_025134845.1 Neodon shergylaensis
TTCCTTCCTTCCTTCCTTCCTTCCTTCCTTCCTTCCTTCCTTCCTTCCTTCTTTCCTTCCTTCCATCCAGTCAGGATCTCTCTATGTAGCCCTGACTGTCTTGGAACTCGCTATATAGATCAGGCTGGCCTCAAACTCACAGAAATCCGCCTGCCTCTGCCTCTTGAGTGCTGGGATCAAAGGTGTATGCCACCATGCCCAGTTTAAATAGCTTCTTATATAATCCAGGCCCACCTGCCTAGGGATGGTGTCGCCTACAGTGGGCTGGGCCCTTCTACATCAATGAATAACCAAGGCAGTCCACAGACAGCCACAGACCAATCTGTTCTAGGTAATTCCTCAGTTGAGACTCTCCTGTCAGATGACTGTAGCCCATGTCACAGGTCACAGTCTGTGGCATGTATCTTTCATGCTGTCCTGATGTGACATTGCTGATAAAAATAGCTGATATTATTCTGACGTGCCAGCCTTTGCATAGGATTTGGTGGGTTTCATTTTACTTTTATTTGTTTGTTTGGTTTTTAAGAAAGGGTTTCTCTGTGTAGCTTTGGAGCCTGTTCTGGAACTCTTGGTGTAGTTCCAGGCTGGTCTTGAACTTATGGAGATCTGCCTGCATCTGCCTCCCAAGTGCTGGGATTAAAGACGTGCACCACCATCACTCAGTCTCTGTTTACAATTTTTAGTATCGTTTCTTTGTTTAGCGCTTTTGAAATCTGAATGTGTCATAGCACACTGTGGAGTGGGCCTTCTTAGGTCATGTCCATTTGGAATTCTAAAATGCTTCTTTGTAGCTTTTTCTAAATTTCAGAAATTTTCTTGTATGATTTCACTGAATATATTCCATATACCTTTAGTTTTAAATAAAAACTTTTTTTCTTCTGTGGTGTGATTTGTGTACCTGTTTGTTTAGACATCTTTGCCTGTTTCACTTGGGAGATCTTTTCAGTAACCAGCCCACATCTGAGGATCATTCGGTTATGAGAAAATGAACTGGGACAGCAGCCGTTTACAGAAGGTCTGGAAATACGTTTACTGATTTTAGCTCTTGATACACCACTAGTTCCCAGAAACCAGAAACTGGGAGAGCTGGTGTAGAATGTTCTGTGAAGTTAAGAATTACTTGGACTAGGGCTGGGGAGGGGGCTCAGCAGTAAGAGCACTGGCTGCTCTCGCAAAGAACCCAGCTTTGGTGCTCGTCCCCAAGTCGCAGCTCACCACTGTGTGTAATTCTAGCTCCCGGGAGACCCTTCTCTGGCCTCCTAGGCACCAGCTATGCATGTGACACACAGACATGCACACACGCAAAACACCTGTACACATAATTAAAAAAATATCAAAAAATCTTTAGTGCAAATGTGGGCATAGTATATTGACTTAATAAAGTGAGGAAGGCTAGAATGTGAGGAAATACTGGAAGAACGTTTAACTGAAAAATGTAAGAAGAAGAAAAAAGTGTTAGGGAGTGGAAGAAAAAGGGAAAGACAGACTCACTGTTTTTAAAGAACAGAAATCAAAAGAAAGAAATCATATTTACCTGTTATAGCAATTACAAAATAAAACTAGCTAAATGTAGAGAGGGAACTATAAAAAGAAAATGTGAGTTTTAAATTGTCCTTTATTTTTATGTTATGTGTGTGAGTGTTTTGCCTGAATGCATTTTTGTATGTCACATGTATATTTGGTGCCCTCAGAGGCCAGAAGAGGACCTTGGATTCCCTGAGACTAGAGTTTCAAATGATTGTGAACCACCATGTGGGTGCTGGGAATTGAGTCCTCTGAAAGAGCATCCAGTGCTCTTACTGCCGAGCCTTCTCTCCAGCTCCTATGAGAGTCCTTTAGAAAAATTAAAAAAAAAAGAAAACCAATGAAAACAAATAAATAACAGTGAAAAGTCAAATAAGTATAGTAGAGAGCAATTAAAGGGGGAGAGAGGGTTGGTGATAGCACAGGGGTCAAAAAAGAAAAGAAATAAAGGAGAAAGGAAAAGGAAATAGCCCCAAAACAAAAAGTGCACAGACATAATTAGATGAATATATGAAGAAGAAAAGTTAAAACCATGTCTGCAATTGAGAAAGTAAAACTCCTGCAAGTATAATCAAAAGCAAAAGAGCAAGATATGAATGGCAAAAGAGTATTTATTTGTTTATTTTTTGAGATAGGGTCTTACTGTGTAGCATTGGCTATTCTGGAACTTGCTATGTAGAACAGGCTGGCCTCCTGCCTCTGCCTCACAAGTCAAAAAGTATTTTTGGAAAGAAGAGAAAAATGAAGTGCCAGACCAATGAGTCCCTGCTGTAGGACAATGATCTTGTACCCTGTAAATATTTATCGGTTGTATTGCTTTAATAAAATGCTGATTGGCCGGTAGTCAGGCAGGAAGTATAGGCAGGACAACTAGGCAGGAAGTAGAGGCAGGGTAATGAGAACAGGAGAATTATGGGAAAAGGAAAGGTTCAGTCTGCAGTCATAACCCAGATGCAGAGGAAGCAAGATGGGAATGCCTTGCTGATAAAAGGTATCAAGCCACGTGGCTGACACAGACAAGAATGATGGGTTAATGTAGGATATAAGAGTTAATAAGAAGACTGAGCTAATAGGCCAACCAGTTTATAATTAATGTAAGCCTTTGTGTATTTTTTGGTGATCTAGGTGGGTCTTCTATCTATCTGTTGCTTTCATTGGTTAATTAATAAAGAAAACTGCTTGGCCCGATAGGGCAGAATTTAGATAGGCAGAGTAGACCGAACAGAATGCTGGGAGGAAGAAGATAGTGAGCCAGACGCCATGCCTCTCCTCTCCAGGCAGTCACCATAGCTCTCCACTCTGAGATGGATGCAGGTTAAGAAAATTCCCAGTAAGCCACACCTTATGGTGCTACACAGATTATTAAATATGGGTTAAAGCAAGATGTGAAAATTAGCCAATAAGAGACTGAAACTAATGGGCCAAGCAGTGTTTAAAAGAATACAGTTTCAGTGTAATTATTTTGGGGCATAAGCTAGCCATGCGGGCAGCTGGGCGCTGAAATGCAGCCTGTTGCTCTCACTACATTTTGGGACTGAGCATCTGTGGGACTGGGTGGCACAGAAACTTCTGTCAACAAATGGCACCAACGTGGACAACTAAATCCACTAAAACCTGAGAGAGTTTGGGAAGGAAACACAAAAAGAGCAGAGTTAAGCATGGCTTCTTGGCAGCAGCATTTTCTTAGGTGGGCTCTGTTTGCTAGAGGCAAATGTGTCTCATTTAAGAGAGGCTTCCTGACTCAGCTTTAGCTGAAAAATCTTTGCAGCCCTTTTAGGAGGCCCCACCATAAAACACTCAAATGGTGTTCATGAATAGCCTACAGCATGCTTCTTGGTGATGGCAGGACCTTGAAACTCCATAGAGTTCTGGTAATAAACATGGCTCCTTCCAATACCTCTGCTATGAAGCTAGATGCTCAGAAAGTTAAAGAATGGGGTGGATCCAGCCATCAAAGCCACAACTTTAATCCTAGCCACATTGCTTAGCAAATCAAAGACTTATGTGTTCAGAAAAAGAGATATACAGTAAAGAAGATTCAAAGATGAAAAAAACCTCTAAATAGTTTATAGTGTGTTTAAAAATATATGTAGGCTTGGGAGAGAAAAGAAAAAGGATAAAGTCCTGAAAGAAAGAAAGAAAGAAAGAAAGAAAGAAAGAAAGAAAGAAATAGAGTAGTTGGGTGTGGTGGCACATACCTTTAATTCTAGCACTTGGGAGGCAGAGGCAGACAGATCTCTGTGAGTTCAAGGACAGCCTGGTCTACAGAATGAGTTCTAGGACAGTCAGAGATACACAGAGAAACCCTGTCTCAAAAAACCAAAAATTAAAAATAAAAAGAAAAGAAATAGAGTTTACAATAAAGCCACATAAGATGGGAAATACACAGAGAATCTGGATACTGTATGGTATTGTGTTGTCTTTGATTTATTTGATGGCTGAGGAAGGAGCAACAGCTGCTAAAAGACATTTGATTATAAATGCTGCTGGATTAATCCAACATATATATTTTGCAAATGCCTTGACTTCAAAATTTAAGTCAAAAGTTATGTTACTTTGGAGAAGAGGTTTTGCTTTTGTTTCCACAGGAAATGAGAGGGTGTGGATTCATTCTAGGCTAAGAAAAATCAGGTTTTATCAAGGAAGATCACCTGAGAAATCTCCAATAGGAGTGGATGGCTTAGATGTCTGAGTTCTACATCCAGAATAGCCTCAAGACTGCTTGTTGACAGAATATTCTAGTCAGAACTTGACCATAATTCAAAATTTTCTTAGGTCCCTGTAAGATCAGTGTCCCCAACCATCAGGAAGTAGCCTGGAAACTATGCCTACATTCCCAAAAACTGGATTATGGATGCTTTTCTTTATTTAGAATGTTGGTTACAAGTTGTTAGGGATAATGGTCAGGAAGAAAGCTAAACAGAGGAGATTAGATTCAGTTCTTGTTTTGAAAAAAAGAGGGGGAGTGCTGTGGGACAATGGTCTTGTACCCTGTAAAGATTTATCAGTTGTATTGCTTTAATAAAATGCTGATTGGCCAGTAGCCAGGCAGGAAGTATAGGTAGGGCAACTAGGCAGGGAATAGAAGTGGGGTGATGAGAACAGGAGAATTCTGGGAAGAGGAAAGGTCACCCAGATGCAGAGGAAGCAATATAAGAATGCCTTGCTGATAAAAGGTACCAAGCCATGTGGCTGACACAGACAGGAATTATGCGTTAATGTAGGATGTAGGAGTTAATAAGAAGCCTGAGCTAATAGGCCAACCAGTTTATAATTAATGTAGACCTCTGTGTGTTTCTTTGGGACTGAATGGCTGCAAGGCAGGGCAGGACAGAAACTACTGTCAACAAGTCCCTTTCTGGGTCTTCCTGGGAATGTCGGTGGCACTTGAGCACCCTCTGTTTCTCCCCCACACCCTCCAGTTTATTCTGGTGTTGACCTTTGGAGTGAGGGCCTGAGCCATCTTGCTGGCTCTGATCCAAGGCTTTCAAACTCAGTTCACCAGCTCTGGTCTCAAGGATGGTGAACCAGCAAGGTTTCTTTCCTTCTCTAAGAGCTTGCTGAGTCCCTCGTTGCTTGCAGTTTTAGTCTTGTTAGGTTCAGCTCTCCCGCCTGACATTACCTCCTGGGGCTGCCTCTTTCCCTTAGACTGGGGCAGATTAAATTCACGATTCCCATCTTGTGTGTTGTTCCCAGTTCTGGGGTCACCAGGGTGGTTCAGATGATGCCCAGCACTGATCTGTGAGTGAGAGGGTGGTAACGTGGGACTGGCCTTCATTTCCTCACACTCCCATCACCAAACATACTGATTCTGAAGCTTCTGAAGGCTGAGTCACTGGATCAGGAACCCTGGCCCTGTGCTGGGTTTGGCAGACTCCCCCCCCCCAACTGTGCTGCCCTGTTTTTCTTTCTGTACTTTAAGGTGGGATGTCTGATTTTGGTTCTAGAATCACCTACAACCAGAATTGCCTTGATTAGTTTAGTTTGTGGATATGTTTATTAAGGATCATTGTAATTATTGTAATTACCTTAACTGGTGTGGGAAGACCCACCCAGTGTGGGTGGCCTTATTCCCTGGGCAATTATATAAAACATGTAATGTTATATATCTTAATATATTTTCCCATTTTATCTTTTCTCTCATACGTTGATTGGTTGACGGACTGAAGAGATAGCTCAGTGGTTAAATTAAGAGCACTTGCTGCTCTCACCGAGGACCTAGGGTCAGTTGGTGCATAACCATTTGAACCAGGAGATTTGGCGCCCTCTTCTGGCCTCTGTGAGCACTGCAGGTATGTGGTACATTTAAGGGGTAGACAAAACACTCGAGCACATAAAAAAATACTGGTTGAGATTTACTAGAATTGGATGATACTATAAAAGTTTTTCTCTTTTATTGGATGTGAGGACATGCGCACATTGGATCATTTGTTCGGAGTTGAGTCTCTTTCCTCAAGTAATTAAGGTCAACCGGGGGATAGAGATTTGAGGAGTGACTGTCACAGGGAAGGTCATCGTTTCCTTAGCTGAAAGTCTCTTAAACGGCCTTATACCTAATCAGAGTTCTACGAGTGAGTAAAAATTGTCCAGCCACAGAAGACAGGCAGCGAGGCTGCTTACAACAGAGGGAGAGTCCCTCACAAAGGCTCAGGTCAGAGGAGAAAGAGCTGTGCTAACCTGGCAAAGATCCAGCGAGCCCAGGAGGGTCTGAACTATGGCAGTGGTTGGATGACCCTCATAGAAACTTCCCAGAAGCAATAGGAGCCTTGTTAATGCTGTTCTTGATCCCAGTCTGGCTTCAGCTTTAGTTTACGTAAAGACCTGGTGTCCCCTTGGCACACCTTCGTGCCTGGTCCAGGATGGAACAAGTACCATGAGGATGGCAGAGACACACATCCCTGTCTTGTCGCTCCCTCTGACGGCTATGGAATGTCCTGGGAGTTGGTCAGTTGCTATTCCTCAGTAAAGTCTTTGAGGATGTTCCTGGAAAACCTTGCCCCTGGCGAAGTAGTTCGGGCCAGGTTCTGTCCGTGGGATCCGGAAACAGAAGCAGATTTAACCAGCCTGCAATAAACAACACCAGCAACAAACAAACACAAACAACTACAAAATACCCCAAACTGACAAAAATGAGCCTATTCTAAACGTGTGCCTTTTTCCTTGTCATTATTTTCTAGATAATCCAGCGTGGCAATTATTTTCATGCATTTACATTGTGCTGGGCATGACAAGTAAGCCAGAGATGATTTCCCTTCCTAGGAGGCCGGAAGTAGGTCCTGTGTAAACATGGCATGATTTTATACACGAGACTTGAGCATCCATCCATTTTTGTATCCAGGTAGATTTGGGCCGAGTCCCTGTAGATTCTAAGGGTCAATTATAGTCTAAAGACTAAAAATGGCTCCTGAGTGGAGCCCACCAGTGTATTTTATCTGAACCACTCTTTTCCTTTTTTTTATTTTAAAATGTAATTTCTAGTAGGAAAAAGTTGAACTACCAAAAAAATATTGTTCCTGACCTCTTTTGGCCACAGTGCCCCCTGTTCTAGCCTGGTTTCCAAGCTGTCCCACAGCACCACTGCAAACGGAGCACCGTTCACCGTCCACCTGCTCTGGCTTCCGGTGGCAGTGGCGTGGGCCGACATCTGCATTTGAAATCCCTGCTGCGCACAATTGCGCTCGAGTATTTGGAGCATAGCCGGCTCTCCGCCAATGGGCACTCAGCCTCGCCATAACCACATTGAATATTCCATCCGCTTTTCTTCCGAGGTCTCTTTGTGCACCTGAGAAAGCAGATGATTGCTTAGGTTTTCCTCAAGCTCCAGACGCAGCTAAAGCCCGTAACATGGTCCCGATCACTGACCCAGTCCCTCCCCAGGAAGATGAGGTGACGTCTTGGTGGGTACTGTAAGCAGCTGCCCAATTTAGAATGCAGCAAAGATGATATCGAAGAGGCAACATCTCCATACAAAACAGAAGGCAGCAACCGAGACCTGTGGTTCACTTCACAACAGGCGGAGCCTGCTCTAGCTTGGCTCCAGCTAAGCGGGGCTGTTTTGTAGCAAACGACATTTCTGGCAGAATCGAATGTGGCTCCTTTCTGTCTATCCAGACACCAGTTTCCCTTCATCTTCTTCCCCTAATCAGCACCCCAAGGGAGCAGCTTGGCAATTACAGCTTCACCGCCACACAGGGGACCGTTTTCCTCCTCAGCCCGGCTCTCCCCTCCATCTGGACGCATGTCTTTATCCTCACAAGTGCTCCGCAGCCACTTCACTGCTGTTTTATGCACGGCAGCGTTGGTGGCTGGTGAGACCCGTGAGTACGGAGATCAGAATCAGCTTAGCAGAAACATGGAGGATGTGCTAGCCTGCCAGTCTGCGCCCAACTGGAGAATACGACGTAAGGGAGATATCAGTCATTTTGGCTCGTGGTTTCAGGGAGTTTGGCTACCATAGCACACGGGGGCGGGGGAGGATAGGCGTTCAGGAAGCACAAAGAGGGGAGGAGTGTCTGCACGAATGATTCTCTCCTTCTTTCCTTTTTATCCCACTTGAACCTTCGGCTTAAAGATTGTGCTGCCCATACTGTGGATCGGTCCTCCTCCCCTAGTCAGACCCAGACTGATAATTTTCTATGCACTTCTCAACTGATAAGCTTGGCCATCAAGATAACCCCTAACTGGGAGACTTGAACCTGCTGGGAGGAGCATTCTGGGCTGCATTTTGTCCCATTCAGAATTTATAAGAACCCCCAACCTCCTACTCCCCAGTGTATTTGAGATGAAAAGGTTAGGTAAGGTTAGGTAAAGAGTGTGAGGGTCGGGCCAGATGTGGCCAGATGTGGCTGTCCCCCAGTGGTGCACGCTGCATTCGTGTGCACTGGCTCCACCCACCCCAGACATATATGCCTAATACAAACAAAACAAATTTCAAACATAAAATCCCTAGTTCAGGAGGTCATGCAGTCTGGCTACGTGGTACTCACTGGCCACGTGGTACTAACTGGCTACGTGGTACTCACCACCCTTAGTGTTGCTGGAGACGACACTTCCCGGACATGGGCCACCGAAACTAAGATTGCGTAATCACATTCTAGAACTTTGAAGACGGTTTTGGTCAAAACTTTCAACTCTTCCCCTCTAAGTGTCCAGTGCTGACCTTTGGCCTCAGGAGGTCAGAAGCTCCACCCTGAGGTCATACTCATGTGTTTATTCTTTGAACATGGGTCCCGAGGAGCCTTGGATACATATCGCTCACACACAGACCACTAATCAATTCTCTCCAATCTCCTCCCCACATCTAACTCTAATTCACCATCAGCCACAGTCTCTGACCCCGACCCCAGAGCGCTGGATTCAGACTCGGATCCTTCCCTGCTCCACAGCCTCTCTTGGAAAATGTATTTCAGTGACTGAACTTCAGGACGGAAGTGGACCTGGCTGGGTACCACACGGTTGTGTTAGCTGGGAAAGGGAGGCTGGGTATAACCTATTTCCTTTTCACACACAAAACCAAAGCCCGCTGACTATGATTATGACAGTAATTATCATAATCGCTGGAATCTCTGGGTTACACGATGGACTCCAGTGAAGGAGAGGAAAGGAGGAAATGCCCATGATCTTATTAGCTTGTTATCTCGCACGAGGGCGCTGGTGGCAGAAAACACAGCCTCGGAAGGTTCATCCTGTTTAATGTTACACTATTTTGTTTGTATTGTTAGGGTCAGAGCAGAGACACTCAAAGAGGCAGTGTTGGTGACAATGTCCTAAACAGGACTCGATCAGTTAAACAGGATTGTTTCTGGGTAAACAGAAACCCAAGCTCAGCAGCCCGCAGGGATCTAGTATGGTGGACTTCAGCTACCAGGAAAGTCACTCCTCCCCACTTCCGGCTGATGATCAACTCTCCTGGGCAAGGGCGCCTAGTTCCTGATTAACACAACAGCCTGCCACAGATCACAGCCCCGTACCAACCCCTAGGCTGGAATCCCCAAGTTCCCCTGCACCTCTCCTCCCATCACTGCCTGTCCTCTCAGAATTGACAAGGCGTTTCCTGCGGGCTGCTGTTCTCTGCCCCCAGAGAGGCAGCCCGGCAGTTAGCTTCCCCAAATAAGCTCATGTTTGTACCCAGGGAACGGTCTAGTTCGGAGGTTTCAGTGCGCCGTCCTTACGCTTATGAGTTGCTAATTAGCACACACAGGTTATTTAAAGAACAGGAAAATAGCTCTTTAAAAATTATTTTATTATTTTTGCCTACGTGTGTATGTGTGGACATGCGCATGTGGGGGTCAGAGGACATGTTCACCGCCATGCTCACTGACTGGTGCTCCCGGGAATGAGGTGTGGGATAGGCTGACCACGCTTTTAGTGATGAGCCTTGGGTGAACAATGTGTAGTTCCTAAACTTTATAAAGTACTGACACTAGCTCACATGGCTGGCTGCTGTGCTGGCACCTACCATTGCCTCTGGACCCCAAATATCTCTACAAAAGCTGTAGCCCTACAGCGCTCACGGAGGCCACCCGCTTAGTTCTTTCTTAGGATTGCTTTGTCTCTCCAGGTCTTTTGAGAGCCCACACAAATTCAGAGATTTATTTTTCCTGTTTCTTTAGGCCATTTTGACTAACACAGCCACTTCAATGCCCTCTCTTAACCACGGACACAGGAAGGAGAACCACGGGCTTCTTACCCACTGTGCGGGTGCCTAGGAAGACCTGTTAGGGTGCACAGCCTAGGTCTCCATAAGCTGAATGACACATTTGGTACTAGATCATGGCACACACCACTACGTCCCTTAAGTGTACACCCAGAGGGAAAGAGCGGGACACAGACTGTATGAATTTGGGGGCAGTAGAGCTGGACTATGACAGCTTGCCGTTAAGCATGGTTTGAACGAGAATGGCCCCCATAGGCTCTTATATTTGAATGTTTGGGCTCCAGTTGGTGGAACTGTTTGAAAAGGATTAGGAGGTGTGGCCTTGTTGGAGGAGATGTGTCACTTGGGGTGGGCTCTGAGGTTTAAAAGCCCCACACCAGGCCTAGTCTCTCTCTCCCTGCCTCCCCCCAGCTCTCTAGGGATCAGGATGTAAAGCTCTCAGGTACTGCTCCAGCACCATGCCTGTCTGCTTCCTGCCATGATGATCATGGGCTAATTCTCTAAAACTGTAAGTAAGCAAGCCCTGGTTAAATGCCTTCTTTTGCAAGATTGCCTTGGCCATGATGTCTCTTCACACCAGTAGAACAGTAACCAAGACCCACAGTGAGAGACAATAGAGCCTCTTTTGCTCTCTAGTGATGGGGCCTTGGATGAGGCAATCCTGTTGATGCCCTTCTCGGGGATGGAAGCAAGGAGGGATGAGAGAAGACAGGACCGGTGGTTTTCCATCTTGACTGGACCGTTTGTGTACGATGACAAAGGGAGGTAATAGAATATTTTGGGAAAGGAAGACTTGGTGTGCTGAAGCACATTTGGATTGAGCACCTCTAAGCCCGGAACACAAAACCGAAAACATTTGGAGCACTGACGAGCTACTGCAAGTGGAAAATTCCACACCTGACCTCACGTGTCAGATCAGCCAAAACTCAGGAGCTCTAGAAATGTTGTCTAAAGTCACCTCCAGCTCTCCGCGGCCACCTGAGGTACAGAAAGGGACACAATCATGGGAAGACAGCTGCAGCCCCTCTGTCGTGATCAAGGTGGTAGTAAATCCCCTGTGAGGGAAAATTTGGTATTGGATTCGACTTCCAGCTCTAAAACGGCCTCACCCGCTTTGCAAATGGATGTCCACATCCGGGACAGCCTCTACGGTCTGTCCTCTTCACCCAGCAAGCCAGTCCACCACACGGCTACCGGGACCCTGCAACTGCTCCGACCCACTTAAGCTGGCCCTCGAGGACAGACCAGGAGGAGGCCAGAGACTGTGACCCAGCTGGAGAAGAAAGCTTATGTCTCATTGAAAGGCCACCTCCTCCTCAGGCTTGGTGCTGTCTGCTGTCCCCATCTCAGAAGTCACAGATGCTGGTGGCTGCATGTGATGTGGATCCCAGAGAGCTCGTGTGTTCCCCCTGATTTGTGTTATAAGGTGGGGTCCTACCCCAAGGGAAGGCAGGTCTGGGGGTCTAGTCCGCAGGAGGCTGTATCCCCCCATTGCTGCCTTCACGTGGTTATCACGGGAGCCATGGCTCGACTGGCAGACACTAGCAGGACTAGTTACAATGGCAGATGTAAGGAGATGGGCCAGCACAACAAGGTAGGCGACATCCTGGATCTAAACCCTGTGACTCTCATTGCCAAACTGAAGAACACATCGCTAAACCAAGTCAGATGTGCACTGTTGAGTTGTCTATACTTAAAAGTAATCAAACCGCCCTTCTGCTAAGGGGAGGGAGGAAAGTCACGCCGCGCTTTGTGTATACGGTATATAGAAAATGTATTACGTTTACGGGTAAACTGTGTTTAGACTTGGGGCCTATCCCTAAGCTGTCTCACACATGCAAATCAACCAAAGGCTGAAATCATCTGAAGTCCCACACGCTTCTGGCCTATAACCCACGAGATCAGAATGCCCAGCCTATGTTAGGGGGTGTGTTCATCTTCTAAACCATTTAAGAAAAAAAAATCTTATTACAGGCAAGTTCTGTGCAATGAGAAGGTTGTTATGGGGAGTTGCTCTCCATCCTTTTCCAAGCTGAGGAAATGGGGAGTCAAATGAGCCTGAGAGGTCGTGAGCTGGGCAACCAAGCCTAGAGCGTGCAAAGGCCCTGCCTGGCTGTGCCGTGCAGCAGTAAGTCAGCCCGAACCAGCTGCATTTCCCTTCGGAGCGTTCTGAGTGAGTTTTAACTCACCCTGTCTCATCAGCGATGAACAGAGATACTAGCCCTACTTCAGATCTGGAGGGGAGCAGCTTCTAAAGTCGAATCAGGAGGACAGAATGTTCCTGCCAGACACCTTTGGAGGAAACACCTTAATTGCCTCGTGTCCTTGCTTATGTCATGACCTCCAGAGGGGAGCGAGGTCATCTAGACAGGATGGCAAAAAACAGCACAGCGTACTCTAGATAACGCTGTGGACTGGAAAAGGAGCAGATGGTGACGGCAAGAAGGGAGTGATAGATTGTAGTCTGGTCTCACTCTGTGCTGAGCACAGTGACACACACACACACACACACACAATTTACTAGTGCTGAAATGTGCCAAGTTCACCATCATAATCATTGCAAACACACAGTGAGTGTTAACGGTATGCACCCTGTATGTCTGATTACAGTACTCCCCACCTTGAGAGCTGTGCCCACTGAATGAGAGTGCCCATCATCCTCTTCCTGCAACCCCTGACCACCACCCTTTTGCTTTCTGTCTCCGTGAATTCGAGCCGTAGGGACCTCACAGTGTCTTTCTGTAACCATCTATTTCCTGTATAGCCATGTTCCCAAGGTCCGTCCATGTCACAGCGTGTGTCTGAATTTCCTCTCATTAGCTGAATGACATGCTGTAGCTCCAGCCAGGCATGGGGGTACACTGGGGTTGCTTGTGCCCTGTAGTTGCTGCACATAGCGATGCTGCCAGCAACACTGGCGTACAAGCGTCTCTTCAAGATTCTTGTTTTCAGAGTTTTGGGTACATTCCCAGAAGTGGCACTTTTGGTCAGATGACAATTATTATTATTTGGTTTTTCGAGACAGGGTTTCTCTGTGTGGCCCTGGCTGTCCTGGAACTCCGTCTGTAGACCAGGCTGACCTTGAATTTATAGATGCACCTGGCCGTGCCTCCTGAGTGCTGGGATTAAAGGAATGTGCCACCACGCCCAACGTATTTTTAATTGGGGAATCTGTTAGACCATTTCACATATTCATGTTTTCCTACTTATTCTCCAAACCACCCGTGAGACCAGGTGACGATGGGAAAGAGACCCTGAGAGATGAAGTAGAGGCTCAGAAAGGGGAGCATTAAAAATATTAAAATGTTTTTGCTTTATTTTTTGTAATTGTCTATGAGTATATGATGCATGTTTGGGCACAAGCACAGGGGTCAGAGGAAACCTTGTGATGTTGGCTCTGCTGGGGGTCTGCCCCGACGGTTGACAGGTTCCAGAGAGGAGACAAGGACTAGGCAAGGGAAGGATTGAGCCAGGCCATGGTGGTGATGAGCTCTTGCAACCTGACTGACCAACTGCCAGAAAGCTTCTTTATTTACACAGAATTCAGTAGGCAGGGATAGATTTGTGTTGTTCCAAAACATAGGTCATATCTATTTTGTTTTTGGGTGCGTGTTCAACTTCCTCTTGTATATCTTTTTAGTCATCATTGATAAACCATGACAAAATAGTTATCTTTTACAATCCCTTTTACTCCTCAGCCCCATAACCCAACTTTCAGGCAGCTCTTGTGGTTTTAAGGACATTAGATGGAAAATCTTCAAGCTAGCCCGGGCAGATTGCCACATCCCGAATAGTATATTACTAATTCTTAATGGTCGGAGTGCCTAAGAAAAATCCTCAGGCCAAAGCTTCAGCAGTTATTATTCAACTTCTGGCATAATACAATGTTTACATTTTATATATTTATAGAATTTATATCTAATACTGGCATCTTTGTTCTGTGGTCATATGACACCACAGTGGTTCTACATGAGCTAACTTTTCTAAGAAAGGGAGGTCCTGACTCCTTAGACTTTTATCATCTTTCTCTACCGTTCTTTGCCCATTGATACAAATCTCTGCATAGGGCAGAGGTGACTCCAGCCAGTCTTGTTGCTGTATAAGCCACATACTTGCCTGAATGCATGGCGGGACGAGGCTTGCTATCTGATCTGCGGCCAACTCCTCTAGCCCACTGAATCTTGTTGACCCTTTAAAGTTTACTTTGTTTTGATGAACTTATTCTTGAGTAAGTACAGGGACAGATGTTTCAAGAGTATGTCAGAGTCTCATAAAAAGATTTTTAACTTATATGGTCACAGCCTCCAAGGCATAAGGAAGACTTTCAAGTAGATAAGGATATCTCCCTAAAAGTGGGAGGGGTAGTGTGTTTAGGGTGGTCCTGGGGAACCTTAGAAGCAGTACTGCTGGGAGAAGGCATAAAGGATTCAGAAGAAATTTTCCATCAATCTAATATCCCCAAATTGTACAAATATTAAAAGCCCTCAAGCATGCAACGTGCAGAGATCAAACGGAAAGTGGCCGGCGGCTGTCACGTGGCTCAGCTTGGCTGGGTCTCTGTCAAGCAGCTTTGCTGGCTTTATGACTTTTGCCGTTCTCTTCGGATATGGCTGTGCCAGTTCTCTTTCCACCTTTGCATGGATTTTGGGAATTGAATTCAGGTCTTAGCAGTTAACTTTAGTAACGATGCCCTGGTAATCAAGAATGTGGGCTTGGGAGTCAATTGCACCTGGAACTTGTCTCCTTAAATAACTGATTTCATCTTGGTTTAACTTTGGCGGTCAGATGTAACTAAATTCATCCATTTCTTTCAGGGTTTCCAATTTAGCGGAAAATAAGTTTTTAAAGTTTATTCTTAGATTTTCTAATTTTCTTGATATCTGTTGTGACTTCTTTGTTTTCACCTCTAATTTTATTAATTTATTTTTCTCTTTTGTTCAGTTAACTGGTCAATCTTGCTTCCCTCCATTTCACTGACTCTTTATACTTTTTTTTTGCCATTTCATTAATTTCTGCCTGGGTTTAGATTATTTGGAGCAATTGGTAGAGTTGGCACAGGCAGGCTGGATGCTGAGCAGCCTGGGGAGGAAGAAAGACAGGTCTTGACCCAGACATGTGGCAGTATGGGGTTCTGAAAAAGGCATACGTGTGTTGGGAGGTCTGGGGAGGAGAGAGCAGAGTTCTCCACCTGACAACATGGTCCACATGTCCTGGGAAAGGCAGGCAGTGTGCAGGGTGGCTTAGGAGGGAGGAAGGAGAGGGCCCTGTCTAGGGTTGGTGCAAGGTCTTGCCACAAATCAACTTTTATGAGCAAGACACCTGATCAGACTTTCTCACGTGGATCACAAATTGTTTCTTCACTTTTCATTAAATTACTCTGCAATGTGGTATCTGCCAAGTATAAGCTGAACATACATGGGATCCCTACGTTTTAACCTCCTTTCTTACCGGTCTGTTTGTCTCTCCACCACTGACATTAAGCTGCGTTTGCGCGCCTGTGGGTAAGAATTCTAGTCTCCAGAAATCTATCGACCATTCTTGCTCCCACCACCTTTGAACATTAGAGTCAACTTGTCAGTGTTCATGAAAAAGCATGTTGGTGTTTTGATGAGAAAAACATTGGATCTAGAGGCCGGTTTGAGGGTAATTGAGGGTAACTGACAATTGTATAACACCATTTCTTCCTATCCACAAACAGGGCTTATCTTCCCACATATTTGAGTCTTTTAAAGTAGCTTTCAAGTGTGAGTATCTACTTAGTTCACATAAATACCTTGCATAGCAGCTTGTAATATATATATATATGTTATATGTAATATAATTATATATATATTATAAAATTGTTTTTAAATATAGGATTTCTCTGTGTAGCCCTGGCTGTTGTCCTGGAACTTGCTTTGTAGACCAGGCAGGCCTCAAACTCACAGAGATCCACCTGCCTCTGCCTCTCAAGGGCTGGGATTAAAGGCATGCACTACCACTGCCCAGTAATTTTATAGTTTTTTTTGTGTTTTGTTTAAATTTCCCAGTTGCTGTTGGTGCATGTAATACAATTGATTTCATATTTTCATGATATCCCAGAAATACTTTCATTACTAACTACGATTCTTTAAATTATTTTTCAGTGGGTGTTCATGTCCTCTGTGTATAGTTCAACTTTCTTTTTTGCTCCTTATGTCTCTCACTTTTTTCCTTGCCCACACATCCTCTAAGACCTCTGCAAAGCTGCACAGAAATAGAGACAAGAGTTTTCCTTGCTTTGTTTCAGATATAAAAGAACGCATTTATCATTTCACCATTGAGTAATACAATTCCAAGCGATTATTTTGTTTTGTTTGATTTATATAAAGTTTACCAGGCAAAGGTTTATTTTTGCTATAAAAGCTTTGTTTTGATTTTAATCATGAAATATTGCTTAGTTCTACCAAATTCTTTTCTTGTATCTAATATAATAATCAAATGATTTGTTTGCTCTTTTAATCTGATAATGTTGTAATTTAGGTTAATACATTTTCTACTGTTGAATTAATCTTGCTTTCTCAAAATAAAACCAATTTAATTTCAGTATGTTATTATTTGACCTATTGTTGAACCTGATTTTTCTAGTATTTAGGAATCTTTTGGATTCATTCTTCAATAAGATGGGCTATGGCTATACTTGGCTTTTTGATGTTCCCATTTTCTGGCTTAGACATAAAGTTCTAACAGTGAGAGAGGAGTGTGATGATTGTCCTGCATGTCACCTGTACTGGACATGGATCAATCTAGAGACATGACTCGTGACATGTCTGTAAAGCTTTTTCCTGGAGGGATTCATTTCAGGAGGAAGACCTTCCCACACAGGGATAGCACCTCTGGTGATGTCCCACATACAGGAAAACCCGTGGGGAAAATTTGCTTCTTGCCTGCTTTCCTTCAACTCTTGCTAGTTTGTGCATCCACCTGTCTTCTACTTCCATCCTTCACCGACGCCAGAACCCGGCCTCTTTCGCTTTCCTACACGAACCGAAGATCAGTGGCTCTAGCAAACTTCCAGTCAGTGCCAGATTAGGACTGCCAAAGTATCCAGTCCTAGGAACTGATCTCAGTCCCTTCAGTGTGAAAACGGCCATTCTTTGTTTTACCTAAACTACTGCCAGCTAAACAGACATTGTCAGGCTTGGAAGCCTCTGTCCCAACCAGTTTTGGATCCTGCTCTACCTCCCATTTCCCCAGTAACACTAGAAAGGGAAGCATCATAATTGTCCCTCCTAAAGCTGTAAAATACCGTATGCAAAGGAGCCGCCATCTTGGCTTTGCTGAGGCCCGCCAAGGAAAGACCTGTTCCTCAATGCCAGTAGGAAGGACTCTGAGTTCCACCTCTGGCCCTCGACATTCTGCTCTGCTCCAAAGGTTGGAGAAGTGTCCTTCATATGTCAGTCACCTGGCTAGGAGACTTCCTCTCAGGAAATCCGACTCCCTGAAGATATGCTAAGTGGATGTGAGGAATAACTGTCCCCTACTGAGACAATGTGCCTGTCCTCCCTAGAAGAATCCCACAATGTTACGGGAGGTCCTTCCGCTCCTCCAACCAATAGCTGCTGAGATACCAGCCCATTGGGGCGTGGTCTCTCCCCCTTTAAAAAGTGACTATTTCCCTACGTTCGCTCTCTTCACTTCCTGCTCCGCCGGCGACTAGACTCCCTTCCTGGTTGCGCAAAGGGCTGTTGTCTGGGACGGTGATCTGTAAGTTTTTTCCCCTTTGAATAAATACCACCCTATTAATCATAATTCCAAACTGGTGTGGCATTGTTTGTGACTTACGCCTTCATCTGGCGCCCGAACGGGGACATGATGGAGGTGGGTCTTGTATCTTATCTGTTGCTTTCATTGGTTAACTAATAAAGAAACTGCCTGGCCCATTAGTTTTAGCCTCTTAACCCATTTCTAATAATCTATGCAGCACTACGAGGTGCGCTTACCAGGGAGGATCTTAACCTGCGTCTGGCTGGAGTGGGAGCATCATGGCGACTCCCTGACTCAGCTTCTTTCTCCCCCAATCCTGTTCTGTTTACTCCACCCATCTAAGGGTTGGCCTATCAAATGGGCCTAGGCAGTTTCTTTATTAGTTAACCAATGAAAGCAACAGATAAGATACAAGACCCACCTCCATCACCACAAAGCATTGGGCCACAGGTTTTCAGGGCAAAGCCAGTCGACTTGTCTGAGTTATAGCTTCAAACATGTAATTTTGCCTTTTCCCTTCTTCTTCCCCCACACCTCTCAGGTTTTTTTTTTTTTTTTTTTTTTTTGAGACATGGTTTCTCTGTGTAGCCCTGGCTGTCCTGCCTCTGCCTCCTGAGTGCTAGGATTAAGGGTGTGCACCACCACCTCTTTTTAAAACACCAGCCAGAATGTGGCCTTTCTCACCATTTCTCAGAGTTTTGTGAGTGACAAGGACACAGCCCCTACCCACTGCAGCTGCCCGCCCAGGGAGTTCATTCCGATCTCCAGAGGGCAAACCGAGAGTCAAGATTCAATAAAGAAATGAGTTTCAGAGTGGACCATATAGGAAGCAAAAGTGGATTTATTAAACATGAGAGAAAGGTGTACAAAGGACAAGTATGGGCTCCGGGAGACAGTCACTTCAGGGTCTTTACCATGGGTTTTTGGAGTTGCTGGCTCTTGAGTGAGTTACATCGCTAAATGTTTGCTAGGACTGCTGTTCCCTCTCACCCTGCATAAAGGGTAGAGGTCATGACAAGGTTAAAAGTCAAAAGGGATCACCCAAAAAATCAAGTTCTTGGCCTCCCTGGATGGCTGGACCACATCGTCCGAGTGTGAGCTACACACTTCACTCTGTTGTTGGTTCTAGAATCCCTGGCTACACAGCAGTTCCCCATCTAAGTCCACGTGGAAGTTCAAACAATCTCCTCCTCAAGACCGAGGAGACTTTGGTGTTTATTTATGAAAAATATTGTTATTTTATTAATTCCTGTAACAGCTTTTTTATCATCTAAGCTTTCTATTTTTCCTTCAGGCAATTTTAATAATTTATATTTTTTACTATAGTATTTTTCCATTATTCCTGTTTTTAAATTAATTAACACAAAAATTATTCAATGGGTCCCTTACTTTAGAAATTATTGTAGAATCCTGCATTTATGTCCATGTTCCCATTTTTAGTTATTTCTTAAAGTTGAATTTTCTGTCTTATTTTGAGTTTCTCAATATTTCTAGAAGTTTGTTAATTCTTTTATTAGAAGTTTTAGAAAACTATTTTGGGTTTATGGTATTTCTTTATCTTTCTTTTAAATTTTATCTTGTTTGATGTTTCAGTCATTCCATTGTGTGTAATTGCTTTGTGTAAGGTTTACTGATTTTTGTGGTTTCCCATTTATTTGGAGAGTAACCATTTTTCCTCATTTTGTTTCCTTTTATCTCATGTCATCATTGAAGATTATGCATTTTTTTAAAAAAATTTATTTATTTACTTGTGTGTATAATGTTTTTCTCAAGTCACGTGTGTGCACCATGGGTGCCTGTTGGAGCCCCTGTAACTGGGGTTAAAGATGGTTGTAAGTCGTTGTGTGGGTGCTGGGGATTGAACCCAGGTCCTTTGTGAGAGCAACAGTGCTCTTAATCCCTGAGCCATCTCTCCAGTACCCTATGCAGTTTTTTTCTAAAGAACAGTTTTATTGTCTCTCACATTCTTATGTAATATTTTTATTATTACCAAAATGTAATTTTTCACCCTCAATTTGCTCTAATTCATAAGTAATTCAGACTTTATGGATTCCAAACACTGATGGATTTTATCTTATAGTCCACTAGTGTGGTTTGACAGTGTCTTCGATAGCTTGTGGACTGGAAATTTGGTCCACAGTGTGATAGTGTTGGGACTTTTAGTACATGGGGCCTGGTGAGAAGTGTTTTGGTCACAGGTAAATAGGGATTGGGATGGTTTTCTAAAGATAATTTTGACCTGACTTAGCTAGCTCTTAAGAGAGGGCCGTTGAACTGTGTTTTTTTTTAAAAAAAAAATTTATTATGTATATAATATTCTGTTTGTATGTCTGCAGGCCAGAAGAGGGTACCAGACATCATTACAGATGGTTATGAGCCACCATGTGGTTGCCAGGAATTGAACTCAGGACCTTTGGAAGACCAGGCAATGCTCTTAACCACTGAGCCATGTCTCCAGTCCCAAACTGTCTGGTTTTTTGTTTGTTCTAGAGTATGGCTGCTCCCAGTCTGCTCTTCTTCCTCTCCCTTGAGGCCATTCACGTGTCATGAGGTGATAGAGCCAGGGGACTCTCCCCAGAAGTGGTGTAATAACACTTGGGCTTCCAAAACTGTCCTCCAAACAAAGACTTTTTCTTTAAAGAGGAAGAGCACCTAGCATTTCATCACAGCAGCAGAAAATGGACTCTTGCCACACTTGGAACTGACAGCACAAAATGACCTCAGCATCTTTCCCACAGACCCAGAAGCCTTCCCCAGGATGCTCTCCAGGAAGTAAAGAGGATCATCACTCTGACCTAGAGACAGAAAAAAGACACACACACATGCTCACACACACACATACACACGCACGCACGCACGTCCCAGAACCTAGAACATTTTATTTTAAATCATGGGCATATCACCCTGGCTTTAAAGCCTTTATTGAATAACAACCATGTTTAAGATAATAAGCTATAAATAACGACAATTCTGTTGTCCTCATAGAGGTGAAAGCCAGCTTGCTAACATGAGTTTTTAACTCTAATAGCCTTCCCTGGGGATATCTCTGGTACCTGGCATTGCCTCATGAGCTCAATCTCATTTCTCGAGGCTTCCGGGAGCCAGCTGGCGTTATCTCTACTTCCAGACAATGGAACAGGCTTAAAGAAATGAAACCGTCTGCACGAGGCCTGTCCAGCCAGCGCTGGGACTGAAGTCCAAGCCACACCATGTGACAGGATGCCGCGTTGGGCCCTTGAAAAGATGGTGCCATTTCCTCCCTTACCCTTGGTCCATGCAGTAGGTGGAGGGTGGGGACAGAATTGAAGGCAGGGTGGTCAGTTTGCTTCTCAGCCATGGTAAGTACTGGGTTTTCAAGCTGCTCTAAATTGCCCAGTGGTCAGTTGACTCAGAACCTTGCTTCGGGGCCTGTTGTCTGCTCTGCCTATCTTGCCAGGTGCCTTGGTCACCCAAGCAGAAGCTCATCCTGTGGCTTGAGGCTCTGAGAAAGCACCACACTGAACACTCTTCCTAGGCCCCGGTTATGTCTGACCCACACGGACAAGGACGCTAGGTCGGCTCTGAGGGCGGGGAAGTTAAGGCCACACCTGCACACAGGCCACCCTCCACTTTCCATCACTTGGCTGTGTGCGATAAGGGTGCATACGAGTTAGACCTATTATCCCACTTCAACTTCGATGGTTTCAACATACATCACTTTCCCCATGCTTATCAGTGGAAGCAGGACCCTCTGGAGGCACGGAGGACTCTCCCAAGGACACTGGAGGCACGGAGGACTCTCCCAAGGACACTGGAGGCAC
>JABTXL010008268.1:152139-168919 GCA_025134845.1 Neodon shergylaensis
TCTTTCTTTCTTTCTTTCTTTCTTTCTTTCTTTCTTTCTTTCTTTCTAAGTCTTGTCTCATTATGTAGCCCTGGCTGTCCTGGAATTCATTCTGTAGACCATACTGGCCTTGAACTCATAGAGATCCACTTGCCTTTGCCTCCTGAGTGCTGGGATTAAAGGCGCATACTACCATGGTGAGCAAGAAGGGCCTTTGGAGAGTGGCCAAATGGGAACAGGTGTTTCCTGGGGGATGGACATCTGTCAAAGGGTCTTGGTTTCTTTGTGTGTGGAGCCCAAAGCAAGCTCAGGCACAGCTGACCTAACTCCTGTCCTCTGTGCAAGCCCTTAGAGAAGTTTGCTCGTGGCCGTGCCCCATACCTGCCCTAGCGTTTACCAGGCTTTCTGGGACAGTCGTGCAAAGTCGGTGAGTTCTGCAGACACAGGCCACAGGCAGAGAAGGAGCTGCCTTCGTAGAGAGACCAGGAAGTGGCAAGAGAAGGGCAGAAAGCACAGTCGTGCACAGCTGCTCCTAACGGAGGAACAGAGGCTTTGAACAGGTGCAAGTCTGGTTCTCTTCCGTGTGGGACAAGGGGTGCTGCAAAGCTGGAGCTGAAAACCCTAGCGCTGGCCTTCTGGGTGCCACTGCTACCTTTTACCACCCATGATGCTTCCAGGTGGGAGGGGAGCATCGGCTGTGTAGGCACAGGAACCATGGGCAAAGAGGTGGGTGAGGCAAGCCGTGTCCCACTCAAGGGAGGCTAAGCACTTTATCTGCCATTTCAGCTCCATTGTGACTCGTTGTTTACAAATCTTGATTCCCAGATACTGCAGCTACCCTTGCTGAAAGGTGACAGATAGCCTCCTCTGCCTCAGAACTAGCCTCGAACGGGGGCTTGGTACACGTATGTGTGTTTACAAAAGCGTTGGCAAGGATAGGTTTGACATGAAGGTGTACAGGGTAGGTCATTCGAATGTGGCTGAAGGAATATGCTAGAAGGGTCTCTGGGATAATTCTTAAATCAGAAATGGTCTGTCAGGACTATCCTCCTGTTTGATGTAGGGCTGCACCCGCTCCTGGGCCAAAAGCAACTTGCAGTTGACATCTCTATAGCTCACTAGTTTGAGAAATGGTGTTTTGGAGAAGCTAGCCCTGCATGGCTTCCCCAGTAGCAAGTGCGGCGTGCGCCTTTAAACCGTGCGTCTTTAAACCATGCCTGCTCCCTCAGATTTGCCCTCCACGTGTTTATTTGCATGCAACAGTGCTTTTAAATATTTATGCGACTTTGAAAGTCTTTGGACAATGCTTGTGCTGAGGACCGTTCCCCACGGCCTTCCCAGGAGCTGCCAGGTCCCAGGTGGCTAGCTCACAAAGGTCCTTCCTTCCAACAGATTTCAATTTTGATATGGCTTTTAAACCCTGCCTGCGGATTTTATCTTTTTTACATTTTTCCAGGATAACAAACAGCTGAGTCAGTGTGGGACTTTTTGTTATTCGTCCAGGAAGCAAGGTTCTGTTGACCCAGTACCGTCACACACTACAGGTTTCATGCGCTACTCCATCCCATCTCAACCCCACAGTGAACTCCATCCCATCTCAACCACATGGTAGACTTTGTCCTATCTCAATCACATGGTGAACTCTGTCCCATCTCAACCACATGCTTAACTCTGTCCTATCTCAACCACATGGTGAACTCCATCCCATCTCAACCACTTGGTGAACTCTGCTCTATCTCAACCACACAGTGAACTCCATCCCATCTCAACCACATGGTTAACTCTGTCTTATCTTAACCACATGGTGGACTCTGTCCTATCTCAACCACATGGTTAACTCTGTCCTATCTTAACCACACAGTGAACTCCGTCCCATCTCAACCACATGGTGAACTCTACCTGGGCCCAAGAACCAAACTCCTTTTTCTTTTTTTGTGGGAGTGGAAAGAGGAGATGGCCTGACCTTTTTATTAGGTACCCCGAATCTCATCTCATCTCAGGTTCTGATCCACTGAGCCTTCTCTGAGCAGAGCACAGCTGGCTGCTCTCTCCTCTTCCCAGAGGCTTCCTATCCCTGATCCTGATACCTCCTTCCCTGTGGTGTTCACTCAGGCTTTCTACCTCTGCCTGAGGCCTGCCTCCCTCCAGAAGGCTTCTGACTCCAGGGCCCCATGTGCCTTCAGATGTGATCTATGGGATTCTTCAGGTGTGCTCAAGTTAAAGATTCTGAGTTACGGAGATGGCCTGTCATCCTGGTAGGTGAGCTGGAGATGAAGATGGGGCGGGGGAGGCAGCCCGGTAGAGATGCTGAGACTCTTGATGAGGCTCTGAGCCAGTAAAGGGAAGCAGCCTTCAGGACCAGGAAGAGGGGGAGGAATGTACTTTGAGACATCCAGAAGGAATAATAAACCCATCAACACCTTGGTTCTCACCTTATATGATGCCCTTTGGGTTTCCAGTTTGTGTCGTTGGAAGCCTTGGTGGTCAGTGTTGGCGCCAGAATCACCCAGGAGGCTAGCTTCTGGTCACATCTATGAGGATTACCTAGATCAGCTTAGCTGAGATGAGAAACCTTAACTGCAGGCAGCATCATTGCGTAGGCTGAGGACCTGGACTAAACAGGGAGACTGAGCTGAGCAGCAGCATTAATCTCTCTCTGCTTCCTGACCGCGGGTGTCATGTGACCAGCTGCCTCACAGTCCTGCCACCACGCCTTTCCCACTGAGCAAACTTTAGTCTCGACCTTTGACCAAAATGAACCCTTCCTTCAGTCACTTTTGCCACAGAAATGGTCTCAATGCCAAGAGACTTGGGGTCTTCTGTTACAGTAGCCACAAGAGCCTAGCATTTTGGCCTGGCTTAAGTTCCCTGCAGAACCAGTGAGAGGCCATCGTAAGCAGTGAATTCTGATTTTTTTGTTTTTTGTTTGTTCCTGACAGTGGGGTTCTCATAGCAACACTACGTGAAATTTGAGATTCTGGGGGATGACAGGGGCTCTGGTTTATTAGTGAGGATTAGAAGAGTTCAGTTGATGCTGCTGTCTGGGACTTGGCATCATTTTCATGAACTCTTAAGTAGTCAAAATGGCTACTTTAATTCAGTCTGCACTGCTGTTCCGTGATGTGTGTCTCCAAAGACTTCCTCAGTCCTTGGCTTTCAAAAGAGCCTCAGAAGAACCACAGAGGCAAGGGAGGTTTGTCATCAAATGAAAACACTGTCCTCAGATACAAAAAGAGTAAATCGGGGACTGGGAAGATGGCTCAGCAGTTAAGAGCAAGCCCTGTCTTTATAGGAGACCCAAGTTTGGTTCCCAGCTCCCACAATGGGGGAAGGGGCTCAGAATTTCCTGTACCTCCTGCTCCAGCGGACCCAACAATCAGCATCTATGTGCTCCTTCACTCACATGCACATACCATATGACTAAAAATAATATATATGTGTACACATACAACACACACACGCACACACATGCATATACACACACGCATGCACACACGCATGCACACATGCACGAACACACACACGCATACACACACACACACACGCACACACATTATTCCACAGACAGCAGGAAAGTGAGTGAGGGTTTGCTTCCCTAGGCAGAAAGGCAGGCCCTGCAGACAAGCCTGTCTCTAATTATCTCCTCTGCTCAATGAAACATTCCCCTGACAGTTAAGGAAGGTTGTTATAAGAACACAAACACTCACTGAGTGTCCACTAAACACCTGATATAGGATTTCATGTACAGCACATATTTAATCTTCACAATAAGCCCCAAGAGAAGAGATACAACATTGGTCTCATTTCACAGATAGGGAAATAATAATAATAAATTTTGAGACAGGACCTCACTGTGTATCTCTGGCTGGCCTAGAATTTTCTAGGTAGACCAGGCTGATCTTGAACTCACAGAAATCCACTTGCCTCTGCTTCTGCCTTCAGAGTGTTGATAAAGGCATGTACTACCACACCCAACTGGTCTACCCTCTTGATGTTCGTTTTTTAAGTTTTATATGTATTTTATATGTATTTATATGTATTTTGTATGTGCCCCATGTGGGCCTGGTGCCCTCAGAGGTGAGGAAAGGCATCAGATCCTCCGGAACTGGCATCACAGGCGGTTGTCAGCCGTCAGTGGGTGCTGGGAACTGAATCCTGGTCCTCTGCAAGGGCAGTAAGAGCTCTTACCTGCCAAGCCCTCTCTGCAGACAACAGTAGTGGCCTGCCTTAATGCAAGCCTTGGGATGAGGTTTAGGAATCCTTAGATCCAGCCACACTTACCACGGCCCCTGTCTGATACCAGAACCTCAGGTCTCCACTTCACATCTACAGAACCCAGCTGATCACACTTACCACGGCCCCTAATGGGTCCCAGCCAGGTCTCCATCTCACATCTGCAGAACCCAGCTGATCACACTTACCATGGCCCTTGAAGGGTCCCAGAACCTCAGGTATCCACCTCACATCTGCAGAACCCAGCTGATCACACCACAGCCCCTGATGGGTACCAGAACCTTAGGTCTCCATCTCATATCTGCAGAACCCAGCTGACCGTCCTGTAGTCACCCCGGATCCCGACTCTTTATAAAGATTCTGCTGCCCCATCACCATCCCGTGGTGACACGTGGGGCAGCAGGGGCCATGACTGGCAGGAAGATTGGTGGTGCAAACACTTGGGAAGACAGTGCTGCAGTTTCTCATAGCGTCAAATGTACTCTTAGCACATCACCTAGCAACCGAGCCTCTTGGAATTTAACCAAGGAAGTTGGAAACCAAAAGCAGAGGTGTTTATTATAGCCTTAGTAGCCACTTCAAAACTGGGAAGGTGTCCTTCAGGGGGCAAACAGATGTGCGAGCTGTGGTCTATCCAGGCTATGAGATCAGTGCTAAAATGCAATGAGCTATCAAGCCTTGGTGCACCACGCTGGACCTGACCTGTATCACTGAGTGAAGGAAGCCAATGGGGAAGGCTCCTACAGTGCATGATTCTAATGAGCTGACATTTTGGGGCAGGCAGGTCAGTGGGGACAATGCAAAAGAGCAATTGCTCAGGATTAGGAGGGGAAAGAGAGCATAGAGAAAGTTCAAGGCAGTGACTATTCGGTGTGATATGATACTAAGCACAAGTCACCCTGCCTCCAGTGAGGCTCCAGCAACTAAAGGTTGCAAGACTCCCCAAACAGTGCCGCCAGCTGGGGACCAAGGGTCCAAACACATGCACCTTTAGGAGGGTGCATTTTATACTCAAACCACAACACCCCCTAAGCACACACATCTGTGGTGTCCCGTGAGGGGAGTGGGGAGCATGCCCAGGGTGCGGGCTCCATCTGTCTGATGGAACCCAAGAGCACAGTGCTTTGGATGTTGATCTTTGAAGCTAAGTCCCAAGCAGGGATCCAGAGGTGTGAGTGGTCCTGACTGTATTCTGTAGGTCCTGGGAATGACATCAGTCGATGCAAAGTGAAGTCCAATGGATGATTCTGACAGTATGGAAGATAGGAGCGTGCTTGTGTCCTGGCGGACAAGGAAGAGCTCAGCAAGAGCTGCAGCTTAGGGACAGGAGTTGACTGACTGTTGGGAGAAGCTAGACTGATAGAGGGACTGAGTGGAAAAAAGAGGGGGGCGGTTAGAGCACATCTATTTATCATAAAGTCAGAATTAGGGAAGAAACCAGAAAAGGGCAGAGGGAAAGACAATAAGAAGATGTGATAGAACCATACATCACCATAAAAGGCCTCTTTCGTCACCTTTAGAACATGCATTATTTGCATGTTAGCATCTCTAAAATTAGAATTCATTGCAGTTTGTATTTCTAGGAAGGCATGCACCTGTGCAGTTGGCAGCGTTTCATGTCCTTAGTGTTGCCTTAGAAACAAGCTCAACCTCACAGGGAAATGGTCCTGATGAGGTGGGAAAGGTCACTGAGACCAAGAGGCCTGAGCTCTTTGCTGCTTCGCAACTCTGATGTTTCCTTGAATGCAGGTTTTCTGTGTCCTGGGACTTGGGTCTACATCTCTAAACAGGGGCTCGTGGCCGTGAGGACTCTGCTCAGCTGGAGTTCTTCTGGGCTTCCTGCTTAGAAATTTGTAGTTAAAGCTGAAAACAGGGAGAAGGTGGAGGACCACAGCCTTGCGTGGCGTGCTAGACCATCTGGGGAATAAGCAGGGTGGTTGGGAAACGGACTGTGGAAAAACACTAGTCTCTATAGAAAGGAAGAAAAGTGTGGAAAACAACAGGAGGCTCTGGAGTTTGCTCCTGAGGCTCAGCCCCAAGCTCAGGGCTCTGTTTCCAGAAGCAATGAGTCCATGGAGGGTCAGAACTGCAGTCTGGCACAGTGAGAGAGCCTCACAAACGTCACACGGCATTCAGTCCTGGGCAGTTTAAATTTAAAAAGCAATAAGAAGGAGGGCAGGATGAGGGCAGAGAGGGCAGAGAGGGCGCACTGGTGTCAGCTGCACTAGCAGAGGGAGGGGCTGTGCTGGAAAAATCCTCTCTCCACAGGTGCAGTGGCCAGAAGCCACTGCACAGAAACCTCTGCTGGGTTGGCAGCTAGGTGGCTCTAGAGGCCAAAGTCCCTCCCTGCAAACGCTGGGAGATGAGCAAGATTGACAATGGGCTGTGAGGTCTGCTCTGAGCCTGACTGGAGATGATCACACAAAGACAGGGGCAGCATCTGTCCTCATGCCAGTGAGAGACCCCGTAAAAGCGTTCTCAGCACACACAACACACCGCTGTGAGAAACAGAGGCAGGAAGACACATGCACCTGGCCCTCATGTTGGACCTTACTGAAGTACAACCAGCATCTTTGACCCACTCAGGTGGCTGAAGTAGACACAGATAGGCCCAACGGTGGTGCCTGCCCCCCCATCCCATGAAGGATCTACAGAGACACACTGTCACCTGTGCCCTGGCTCCATGAAAGACCTGGTCCCGTGCTCATCAGGCAAAGAACTGCACATGAATCTTCCAACCCCAACCTCTTCTCCTTTATATTTCCCTCATTTAATATCCAATTTCAATTTTGCTGAACCACACCCTTATTACTTCTCCCTTTTCCCTTTTTAGGTTTCTCAAGGAACGCAGGTGCCCTACAGTTAGGAGCACCCAGCCCTAGCCTTCTGCATGCTGTGATCATTGGAGACTGTTTGACTGCATTTCATTTATCTCATCAGCTGTCCGTCCGGTGGCGCAAGTCCCTCTGTCTTTCCTGCCTCCTCCTCTATGTGTCTTTCCTCTTCTGGTTTGTGTATATGGCTATAATACTTGAAAGAAAAAAAATATGTAAGACTTAAATGGGTGGAGGGAATAAAAGAATGAAAACTCAGACCAACCTAGCGAGACTGCAGGCCTGGAAGACAGTACCCCGAGGGCCTGCAGCACAGCATCCGAGGGAGCAGGAGGATGTGCTGCACTGCAGAGTCTAAGCCAGTACAGTTTTTGCAGTCGCGGGGAGGGACAGGGAGGGAGGGCATGGCTTCGCCAGACCTATAAACTGTTCTTCTGGATAAATGTGTTTCTGTAGCCTCCGGGTGTGGGGCTTATGGGTGTAGCTGCTCTCTGCACTTTTTCCTGGAACCCTAGGCTTGCTTTAGGACCCTGGTTTGGGGCGGGGGTGTATTTTCCTTCCCATTCCTGCTGGAAGTGATTAAAACCTTAGTGCATGCCACCTCAAACTTGCTCTTTTATCCACCCCCAGTTAAGGAGTGTTGTGTTTACCGACTGCTTTTGTGGGGACCTGCCCTGTGGTTGTGAGCACAGAGAGTCTTCCATTCTGCGGAATATCCTGGAGATGAAGCCTGCTGTCCTGAGCATGCATACTGAGGGTTTCTGCTACAGAGTCACGCCCACAACCTTGCTATAACCAACTTTACACGAATATTGCGGGCACTTCCAGGGAAAGAATGCAGGTGTTTTTAAAACATCCAGTTGACTTAATCCCAGATGGGCAAGAGCCAACACAGAAACCCAACACAGGAATGTGAAAAAGCCACAGAGTCTGGCTTCTCCAAAAATTAGGAGTTCCACAGCAATGTACTCCAGTGAGTGCGATTTAGGGGAAATCCCAAAGAATTCAAAGTAACCGTTGTGTGAGAAGGCTCAACAGAATCTAAGAGGGCAGGAATGAAGTATTGGATGAATTAAAGCCATCATGAACCAATGACAGTAAAATTAAGGGGATCTATGCAAGATAGGAAAGAGAGTAAATAAGTAAACACCAAAATGCCAAATTAAAGGTTAAAAATAAAGAGAAAAACTCCCTTCCTCTTTCCTTCTGTCCCTTCTTCCCTCCCTCCCTCCCTCCCTCCCTCCCTCCCTCCCTCCCTTCCTCCATCTCTTCCTCCCTCCCTCCCTTCTATCCTCCATCTCTTTCTCTCCCTGTGTTTATATGGGCATATGAGTTCAGGTGCCCACAGAAACAGAGGTGTCTTGTCTCTGAAGCTGGACTTCAGACAGATGTGAGACAGCAAACATGGCAGATGAGACTCAGACCTGTGGAAATAGTGTGAGCTCTTAACTGCTGAGTCATCTCTCCAGGCCCAGAAGGAAGTTTTGAGTGTGAAAATCTCAATAAAAAGTAAGATAGTCTCATCAATAGGACAGATCAAGTGGACAAGGCTACCAGGGCTTGAAGACAAGGTAGATGTCTTAGTTTGCCTTTATTATTATTTTGATTTAGGTTTTTGTTTGTTTGTTTTGAGGCAGGATTTCTCTATGTATCCTTGGCTGTCCTGGAACTCACTCTATAGACCAGGCTGGCCCAAGAACTCAGAGGTCTGCCTGCCTCTGCTGGCTGAGTGCTGGGTTTAAAGGCATCGCTACCTTGTCTGGTCCTCCTAGCTTTCTATTGCTGTGATAAACATTAGAGCCAAAAGAAACTTTGGGAAGAAAGGTTTTATTTATTTATTTATTTATTTATTTCCAAGACAGGGTTTCTCTGTGCCGCTCTGGCTGTCCTGGAACTCGCTTTGTAGACCAGGCTGGCCTCGAACTCAGATCGCCTGCCTCTGCCTCTTGAGTGCCAGGATTACAGGTGTGGGCCCCCAACTCCAGGCTACATTCAGCTTTTAGTTATAGTTATATAACTATATATATAAAGATGACTGTTATTGTCAGTTATCTTCACAGGATTTTGAAAGTTTAGAAATCCCAGCACATGGCTTTTTTTTTTAAATTTATTTATTTATTTATTTTTGTTTTTTTCGAGACAGAGTTTCTCTGTGGTTTTGGAACCTGTCCTGGAACTATCTCTTGTAGACCAGGCTGGTCTCGAACTCACAGAGATCTGCCTGCCTCTGCCTCCCAAGTGCTGGGATTAAAGGCGTGCACCACCACCGCCCGGCAGCACATGGCTTTTTAAAAAAAAGAATCAATAGGGTCTGTAAATGGGGATTTCTCTGTCCCACCCTGTCCTGCTGCCACTTCTAAATAATCACTCAGAGGCATAATATTAATTATTAATGCTCGAACAATAAGCTCAGGCTTATTACTAGCTAACCCTTACATTTAAATTAATCCATTTCTATTAATCCATGTTTTGCTATGTGGCCGTGGAGTTACTGGTCTCCTGGCATCTTGCTTCTCCAGTGGCTGTCTGGCATCTCTCTTGACTCCGCCCCTCCTCATCTGAGTTCTCAGTTTGATTGTTCTGCCTAACCTTATCCTGCCTGGCTATTGGTCAAACGGCTTTTATTATTAACCAATGAGAGGAATACATATTCACAGCATACAGAAAGATCATCTCAGCAAAGGTCCAACGCTTGGGTAAAATGCCAGGGCAGACTATGAGATAATTCAGTGGAGTTTTTATAGTGAAATCTGGACATTGTGCAGACCCAGGGAAGCCCACATATCCCAGGGCTTCAGAAGTAACTGAAGCCTTGCAAATCAGTTTTGCAGAGCTGTCACCAAATCCCCAAAAGGACAATTTCAGGGAGGAAAGAGTTACTTTGACCCATCGCTTCAGAGGGTCCATGGCTGCTTTGCCCCATGTGCTCGAGAAGAATATCGTGGTGGTGTTAGCTTATGGTGGAGGAGCTTCTTCACCTCAAAGTAGACACAAAGCAGAGGGTGATGGAGGAGGCTGAGGACAAGCCTCAGCCCCAAAGCCATGTCTTCAGGGACCTAGTTCCTCTGCCTTTGCCACACCCCGTAAGGTTTTCGGAACCTTACAGAGCAATGCCGCTTACTAGCTAGGGACCAAGCACTCACCGGTCTGCCACTCTCGAGGAGGAAAGACCCAGAAGGGTGCAGGGCCTTTTTGTTCCCCAGTCTATGACTGATGCTCCCTGCCATCCACATGGCACTGGCCAGGATTGGTCCAGCTGCCTGTGAGGGCAGGAAGGCAGAGGCCAGTGGGCACAAGCGATGGCCACACCCAGGCCAAGAGCTACAGGTCAGCCAGAAGCCACAGACAGATGGGATTTCAGCCAAACAGCTGGGCTGTCAGGGAGCACGCTGAAGCAAGCAGTCGCGGCCCCCCCCCCCCGCCCCCGCTTCCCTCACAGGGCCTGCTGGTTTGACTCTAAGCCTGTCAATCAGAGACCCAGGAGGGAAAGACAGCTTCCCTTTATCTGCAGATGCCAAGCATCTCACTCTGAAGCATCCCTCTCCCTGCCCAGGGGTTGCGGGAAAGACACAAAGGCCAGAACTATCTGAAGAGTTCAGAAGAAAAAAAAATATCAGCCTTTAGATTCTAAGTGTTCAGCGTTGTTGGATTCTCATTGCAACAAGGCAGACACAGGAGGAGGATAAGAAGATAAATTCTTGCTTTGTGGCGAAAGTTTAAAACAAGTAAATTCACAAAAGAGGTCTTGAAACATACTCCACATTGGGAGCTGGACAGACAGGAGACAGACGTTCACCTCTTGTCTGCCACTGTACAGTGCCCCACGGCACTGTTTGCCCTAGGGTGGCTTCCCCTCACCCACAGTTTCGCCTTTAATGGTTTCAGTTACCCGTGGTAAACTTCGGTCCCAAGTTTACTAAGTTTGCTTTGACTGTGGTATAGAGCATGCAATTCAATAACTTTTGCTACAGTGTATTCTTATCATTATTCTATTTATTATTAACTGTTAATCTCTTAATATATCTAATTTAGAAATCAAATTTTATTATAGGTATGCACATAGGAAAACAGCAGCATGGGGTGCGGTACTGTGTGTTTTACATGTGTGTATTACACTTGCCATAGACAAAATGGAACTATAAGGTGACGATACTTGCTCTATGGGATTTAAATCATTTTAATTGTTATTTTATGTGTGTTTTTGCCTGCCTATATGCCCATGTACCACATGCATGCAATGTCTGAGGAGGCCAGAAGAGGGCGTAGGTTACCCTAGAACTGGAGTTATGGATGGTTGGGAGCCTCTGTATGGGAGTTAGGAATCGAACCTGGGTCCTCTGGGCTGCCCCTGCCCTTTCGTTCCTGTTCACTCTGGTACCAATCACATAAACTGCACAACTGTGTGATGGGGCCCCCACCAGCTAAGCAGAAGCAAGGCAGGAAACAGCACGTGGGCTGGCTGGTGTCCCTGTGTATAGGGGCTAACCCAACACATTGCTCAGGCAGCTCTCTTCCTTCCTGGCGCCTCGGTGTTCCAGCTCTTGTTAGAATGAACTCCTGCCTAGTGGTTTAAAGTACCCAATCAAACTGTGCCTGCATATACAAGAGACAAAGAAGACAGAAATGTGTGAAAACCTCAGCCCTGCTGTGTCCGTGGGCTCAGGCTCTGGAAAAGATCCCCTTTCTGTCACTGCCAGCCCAAAGCCTCGGGGCCTGTATCTTAAGCCAGAGAGGCTGCCTCAGCTGTTTGTAATAGACCAGAGGCTTGGGAGCAGCACTCAAGACTTGGTGAAATAATGGCTGGAGGACAGCAGAGTTCTCTTTTGTCTTTGAATCTTTGAGTCGTCTAGTCCCCTCATTCACCCAAACAGCTGTGTCCTGCGCCCATTGCCTCCACGAAGGAGTGCTAATCGAGGCCTCTCAGCCCATAAAGAAGGCACAAAATCCCAGGGGGTGGGATCTCTTGGGAGAATACGCACAAATGAACCAGGTCCTGACCACCAATGGAGGAGGAGCAGAGGTTAGACGCTGATGTGCCCCTTGGAAGCCTGCTAGTGTCTTCTTTGCAGTCTCTCTAGCCCTGGGGTAGGGAAGTAGGTGGCCCCCTCAGGACTGACAGCAGGGGTCTCCACAGCTGCTTTTCCAGGGCAAGTCGGGAGAGCAGAATAGCCCTAGGTGTCACTTCAGAAGGTTCCAGAAGCCTCTGGAGGTGCCAGGCGGGAAGTCGAAGATGGATGAAGCACCAATCAAGGACGCTGGGTGGGTGGGTGGTCACCATAGCGACTCCTTGGTCCACTTTAAACACCCCTGAAGCTGCTCTGCAGTTACTAAATGTTAGGTCACTTCCCCAGAATTGCTAGTCTCTGGGAGTCCCTGTGGGTCTCAGGTCCCAGGGGCTGAGTGGGGGATGCTGGAGCCCACACGGGAGTGGGGTTTGTCCTGTGGTGTGACGAGCTGGGCAGATGCCTGACCCTCCTGGGGGTTTGTTGATAGAGTCAGATGTTGACCACCCCATACTGACTGAGATCCAAGATCCCAACACCAGAGCTTCATGAGCGTCAGCGGGATGTGTTCACAGTGGAAAGTTCCTCGTCATGAAGCCTTGGGCCCTGCACAAACTGCTAAAAAACACCGAGAAGGTACCTTCAGGGGGCATTTGAAACATAAGCTGACTTCCTGCTTAAACTTGAGCCCTATGCCCAAGGTACTTCATTACATATATGCAAATATTCCAAAATCCAGAAAAAAAAAAAAACCCATGAGTTTCAGAAAAAAAGACACTCTGTCTGTTGTAGTATCCTGTTCTGGGGTTGTCTCAGCGAGCAGGGCGGGGGGGGGGGGGGGGGGGGGGGGGTGGGGGGGGGTGGGGGGTGAGGTAGGGAGGGGGGGGGGGGAGCAGGGTGAGGTGCCTTGGCTGTTTGGCATTTCCACAGTGTGTGCCCTGAAGTGGTGGGTGTCTCTCTCGGCTCTGTTGTTCCTCATATAAGAGACCTATACTTTGTTTTCAGTCTCCCAGAGGTTCTGTGCAACTTCAGACGTTCAGAATCCTTTTTAAGTTCAGCTGCTAGACTGGACTGTGTCATTTGTAAGGAAGAATGTCGGCAGCTCAATGACTCAGCAGCAACATGTGCTCAGCGTGTGACACGGAGGACCAGGCGAGCGTGTCATCACCCTCCCCGTCCACACTTGCACAGTTAACTCAGGACCAAGAAACAGCCTCAGTGTCAGGAAGGGGCCTGAGCTAGTGCAATCGCCTTTCTCACGCTTCGCAGAGCGGCCAAGGAGACAGTCAACTTTTAGACCGCATTCAAGAGAGCAGTACTTAGCCCTAGAGTTGGTGGCCTGAGAAAGTTTATACAGATCAAAGAAGGACAGACATTTATAGATCTTCATCCTGTGTTCTTAGAGGAGCTTCTACAGAAAGAAAGTGTTAGCAAGGCTGGGAAGAAGCAGACCCCCTTTGTCGATAGGATCGTGAAATGGCACAGCCACCATAGAAAACGGCATGGCACTTCCTAACGAATTAACGACGGAAAGCTGGGCATGGGGACCTGCCTGTAATCCCAGGACCTGGAGGCAGAAGCAGGAGGAACCTGGCTACATGGTGAGAATCTACCAGGAAGAGAAAGATAGAGAGAGGGAAAGAAGGGATGGAGGGAAGGTAGGGGGAAGCCAGAAAAAACAGAACAGGAAAAAAATAAGAAAGAGCTGAATTCAGAAGCCTGCAGTTCCAGCATCCCTGCCTAGGCAGGTGGGAGACAGAGGCAGGACACTTCCCAGAAGGCGTGGGGCAGGGTCAGTTAGCCTTGTTCCAGAAAACTCACAGGCTAGCTTGCTGGTTAACCCAGCAGTGAGGCGATGCCCTTTCAAACAAAGTAGAAAGGCGAGGGCCAATACCCATGTTGTCATGTCCACAACCATACATACTCATACTAGGGGGAGGAGGGACGACATCAAGAGAATGAACTGCTGAATTACCTAGGGAGTCTACTTCTGAGTGCATTTACCAAAGAATTGAAAGCAGGGACTCGAATAGATACTTAAGTAGCGGAGTTCATAACCACGCTATTTGCAATACTAAAAGGTAGAGACAAATGTATCAATCAGAACATAAACGCAGAGATGGATTGTGTCCCATGCATACTATAGAATATTATCCAACCCAAAAAAGGGGAATGAAATTCTGACACATGCTGCAACCTGGATTAACTGTTGGAATTTACATTAAGAGCAAAGACTGTATGACTGTGTGGTCTTACTTGACCGAGGCTCTTGAGCAGCTGAGCTGGGACAGAGGTAGATTGTGACTAGAGGTCGGGTGGAGGGAGGGAAGTTATTCCCCAGTGGGCACTGGCTTTGGGACTATGACCGCTTTCAGCGCATGTCTGTCGGTGATAGCTTCCCAGCAGTGTGTGAGCGTGTGCTGCTGTCCGTCAGACACACCTGCACTCAAGAGGCTGTTCAGAATCGGCTCTGAAGCCGGCTACTTGAAGGTTATGGTATTTTATCACCACTAAAAATTTCTCTTTCTTTGCTTCTACTCTTTTTCTCCTCTCTTATTTTTTTCCTTAGGCAGGATTTTTCCCATGTGGCTCTGGCCGTCCTCAAACCTTCAATTCTCCTGCCTCAGCCTCCCAGGTGCTGAAATTAGAGGTGTGTCCTGCCATGGCCATCTAGAAAACATTTCTAAGCCTTTCGTGCAGATACACAAGCTAAAATTCCAGGGTGTTCTCATGGATTTGACACTTGACAACACCCTTGTTCCCAGAGGGGAGGATCTGACCTGTCCCAGGGAACAGAGGCTCCGTCCAGACTGTGCTCCTTCTGCTCCGTGTCCTCTGCAGCGTGACAAAGCACTCGGGCAGCAGGCATGTCTCATTCATTGTAAGGGGCTCTTCCCTCTGCCAGGCTCCTGAGGTCTCTGGCTGCTGGGTAATTGGAAATGACTCACAGGCTAAGCCAGAAATGGAATCAGCAGCTTCCAGTCACCAATTCAATCTTTGCCTGCCAGAGAGGATGCGTTTGAACTCTGTGACTCTGCTGGGTGCTGGAGAAAAGGCAGCGTGCCAGCCATCCGTGCTCTCTCTGGCTTGGCTGTCATTTGCCCTGATGGATGTGGGTTCAAAGTCGATTGTTGGTGTGGCAGTGTCAACAGGTGGAGCCGAGTGTGAGGTCACTAGATGACAGGCCACCGTCAGTGGAGGAATTAGTGTGAGTCTTGTAGAATGAGCTATTTCGGATGAGAAGTTGTGTTTAAGGAGCAAGGCTGTCCCCTCCATGGTTTCTGGCTTCTGTCTCATCATGAGAGCTTGTTCACCCCCCTCAAGAGTCCCCTCCATGATGGTGTGAAATAACCAAGGGGACCCTCACTGGATACTGAACAGGGGAGAATCCTTATCTTGGATGTTCAGCCCCTAAATCCTGGCTGAGTAAGCTACTTTTCTATGTAAGTAGCCAGCGACAGGTATTTGGTAGAGCTGCAGCAGCAACAAGGGAAATACATAATTCCCCTCTACTGAGCTTTTAGTGTAGCTGTGCTCAACCTGTGGGGTGTGACCCCCTTTAGAGGGCATATGACCCTTTCACGAGGATTGCATAGCAGATATCCTGCCTGTCAGATATTTACATTATAATTCATAACAGTAGCAGAATTACAGTTATGAAGTGACAATGAAAAGGATTTTCTGGTTGGGGTCACCAGAGCATGAGGAACTGTATTAAAGGGTCACAGCATTAGGAATGTTGAGAACCACTGCTCTAGTGTGCGCTAAGTTTCTCTGTATACTGTGACCTCAGGTCCCCACAGACCTGTGAGCTGGATGCTATCATTATGGCCACTTAGCAAATAAGGACTTGGAATTATAGGGCAAGTCACCTGAAGCCAGGTGGGCAGAAGCAGGCACTATGTTGGGTCAGGATGACTTTATACCCAGGGTCATGGTTTGAAAGAGAATGGCCTCCTTAGGCTCATATATTTGAACACTCGGCTCCCAGTTGGTGGAATTGTTTGGGAAGGATTAGGAGGTGTGGCCTGGTCAGGACAATCCTGTCACTGGCTGTAAGGTTTGAGGTTTCAAAAGACTCAAACCAATTTCGGTGTGTGTGTGTGTGTGTGTGCACCTTGTGGTTGTAGATTGAGATGTGAACTCTCAGCCATTCCTTCACTCCGCCATTGTGGACCCCAGCCCTTTGAAACTGTAAGCCAAATCATATGCTTTTGTTTATAATATGCTGTGATCATGTTGTTTTGCCACAGCAATTGAAGAGTAACTACGGTCCCAGCATCATCTCTTAGAAGATGTTTGGAATCTGCTTGCCGAAGTGACCTCCACACTTTGGCTGGGAGGCGCTTGACAGGATTGCTGTTTCTTAACTTGTGTAATGGGACTCGGGGACAATTCCAGCAAGTGCAACAGCCCTGGCAAAGAATTGATTTTTTAAAGATCGTTTCTACCTCTCAGATGCTTTCTGGGGAGCATCTCCTTACAAAGAGGCGAAAGCATTAGGAAAGCTAATGGGCCCATTTGTCGGCATCATGTGTGGACCATGGACACGTTTATCTGACTGTCTTTTTTCAAAGCACATCACAAGGTGCCGGAATCAAAGTATTGTCAGATACTGCGGTGCTGACACCTCTTCTCAGTGAACAGGTGAGAGGACTGAAGTCCAGAGGGGTTCAGGGGCCTACAGTGAATGACAGCAGTGAATGACAGCAGTGAATGACAGCAGTGAAT
>JABTXL010008268.1:175706-205229 GCA_025134845.1 Neodon shergylaensis
CCCTCCCTCCCTCCCTCCCTCCCTCCCTCCCTCCCTCCCTCCCTCCCTCCCTTCTTTCCTTCCATTTGTTTTTCCTTCTTTCTTTCCTCCCCCCCCACCCAATAATCAGAAGAGGGTTGAGACTTGGTTTTCCTCTGTTCAGCTGGTACAGAAAGTTCCTCAGTGGCGTAGGTGACTCTAAACAGGGAAAGCCATGGTCCCCTACTGGGTGCAAGAGGCCATGAAGGCTGGACTTCTGGAACCACTTTCTGAATCGTAATGGGTCTTGCTCACAGATGGACTATTCCAACTTGAGGGTAGGGGAGGGTGACAGCTACCCTACAGCTTCAATATTTACTCCAGAGCTATGAGGGGTCTGCTTTCTTGGAACGATCAAGGCTGTAATTAGGCATGGGGTTATTTTCTTGGAAATATTGGTCCCTAGAAGAGGATAGGTTTAGCTCTCTTCTCTTCTGTTCTCACTTCGTTGCCATCCCACATTCTGCCCTGTGACCCCACAGTCTCACCAGACGTCAGTCCTTCAGGCTCCAACCTTGGCAGCCTTCAGAACCGTGGTCCTGTCCTGGCATTCTGTCATGACCCTTCCTCAGGTGTTCTGTGAGGACAATACGAGCGTTCTCAGACTGAAGCAGCCAGGGGAGCTGGGAAGGCAAACAAACCCTCAGCTGTCAGACAACAAGGCTTAGCCGGATTCTGCTGCTCTTGAGCAGGTAGTGAGGAGGTAATTCTCATCATCCGAACAGCCAGATAATTTGTCTTAATTAGTGAGTTCTGGGCTGAGAGCTTCATTTGGAAAATGCTGGGAAGCGACAGTATGAGATAATGACCAGGAATGATTATGAAAGTCGAGTGCCTTCAAGATGAAAAGACCCTGGGTGCAGGAGAAGGTGCCGCCATGCCAGCATCACCCAGAGGGGATAAAAGATGTGTGCCGAGTGTGTGGCGCGGCTCAATGACTCGTCACAGTGGCGGCATGATTCCTTTTCTGTAGCATGTGCCCCTTCTGAGAAGAAGTGACCTTGCCACATTTGCAGAGTTGGTTAGGATGTCTCCCTCAAGCGTGGGACAGACTGTTACAACATGAAACAGATGCTTTGATCTTCACCTTGAAATTTCCAGCACCGACTCAACTACAAAAAAAAAAACAACACCAAACCCCAAGATGGATTATCAGAGTTAATATTGCTGTCTCTGTGAGCACACAGGAGGAGGAGGAGAAGGAAGAATAAAGAAGTGACAAGTGACAACGGCAAAGGCAACAACAGGCTGAGACAGCAGACAGGACACTGAACCCCGGAGTATGCCGGACTGGAAGACCACCACTGCCTCCATCCTCAGGAGAGCTGGCCTCGCCCATGTCTGTTCACCCCAGGCCAATCTCATTTCCATGGCAACGGGCCTGTTCACCGGCAGTGCTGAGGAGCCAAGTAGCCGTGCTTACTGTAGATGGCACCAAGGGGCACTCGTCACTGGCAGCGTCCTGTGGCCCTCAGGTTTCTCAGTTCCTGTGTGACTTAGCTGGGTGGATGGCCACTCTTTAAACCTTCATGAGTGGGGCTATGCTGGACTGGAGGGGGATTCTAGGAGACCCAGAAGGCCAGTCAAGGTTCTCTCTTTGCAAACCATTACATGGCTGACTCCCTAGTTGGACTTGAGAGCTTTGGTTTTGCATTAAAAGTAGAGTGAAAAAAAAAAAATAAAATCAGATATGACTCTGAGGCCTGATTCAGAGCATAGAGGAAAACCAGGCTCCTTTAAACAGCTGTAGAATAACGCACACTACAGACTACAGGTTTATATAATGAATGCCTAAGGCCTTTAGTGTGTCGTTATCAGATGGTGCCATAGTGAATGTCTTGTGTGAGTGCTGTGTATATATTTGAACCTTTGCAGTGTGAGGTATTTATACCAAATTTATACCAAGTGTTGATTATTTGTCTTATTTTAAAAAAAGTATCATTAGAGCCAGGCACGCATCACACGTCTTTAATGCCAGCCCTGGGGAGGCAGAGGGAGGTGGATCTCTGTGAGTTTGAGGCCAGTTCCGGGCCAGTCAAGGCTACATAGTGAAACCATGTCTCTGGGCACGGTGGTGTATCTTTGTAATCTCAACACTCAGGAGGCTGAAGCAGAAGAGAGTTCCAGGCCAGCCTGCATTCTACCTTTATGATAATCCCCAGGTGAAGTGATTTTACCTGCACCTACAGGGAAAGGGAATTATCTAACGTGGGCTGACTTGTAGGGAGTAGCTGAGACAGGATTTGAACCCAGGCCTGTCAGCTCCCAATGCTAACAAATGGGTGTACAGTGGTCTAGATTAGTAGCACCTACTATTGCCATGACCATAAGGGGCAACCATGAGTTTGGAGAAGCCAGACGTGCCGTGTGGGTGTGTATCTATCCTTAGAGGCTCGCCTTTCACCCAGGCTGACACTCTAGTGCCCGCCACTGACTTGCTGAGAGCAACCCCTGTCCCTGGCGGCAGGAGATGCCAGAGCACCAAGTCAGTCTGCAGTCAGGGCTACGAAACAAAGCGAACATGTAGTCGACAGGCAGATGGCTGAGGCTGTCTTTCTCCTTCAAGCCCCATTACAGAGCGATCAGGATGCAGCTGCAGAGCCAGACACCACTCCACAGCACGTGGGTCCTCAGCCAAGAACACAGCCCGCTATGAACACTAACTAACAGCTCAGGCTTGCCCGGAAGCCCCCATGTAGAAGGAGAAAACTAAGACCTCTTGGGGGTCTGTTCCAGTTTTCCCCTCTAAGGCTGGAGAGCATACTCCACCTTCCCTTGGGTTCAAGGGCAGTGTTTAAAGAGAGAGGGACAGAGATCAACACAGGTTAACATTAATTGGCTGGCAGAGAGTGAATAATTATCTTTCTTCCACTGGGCAGGCCAGGCACGCTGTCCTTCCCTGAACCATTCATGAATTTCCTGAAGTCCACAGTGACTTCTGCCAGGATTGTGACAAGTGATGTCTTGCCATTCTTTCTTAGAATACAAAGCCATGAGTGTTCCAGAAGGGCAGAAGCCGTTATACATTCCTCCCCAGGCCTTGGACAAGGCCAAACACTGAGTAGGCATTCCTTAAACGATTCAAAAGTGGAGGCTGCGGTTGTTTGTTGCCTTTTGGGAGGTTTTGAAACACGTTTTCATGCGATCCAGACTGACCACTAACTTGCTGTGAGGTCAAAGATGAAGTCTTCTTGATCTTCCTGCCTCTACTTCCAAACTCTTGAAATTGCAGGCGTTCATCACCATGCCTGACTTCATTCATTGTTGTCATAATTATCTCATCACCGCAATGCACTCCTAGACTCTAGATGGCTTGTTTGTTTGTTTTTCCAAGACAGAGTTTCTTGGTGTAATAGCCCTAGCTGTCCTGGAAATAGCTGGCTTTGAGATTTGTCTGCCTCTGCCTCCCAAGTGCTGGGATTAAAGGGATGTGCCACCACTGGTTGGCTAGATGGTTTTTTATTTTATTTTTTTTTGAGACAGTTTTTTTTTCCTGGGTAGTCCTGGCTGTACTGTAACTCACCAGGTTGACCTCAGACTCAGAGATCCTGCTGCCTCTGTCTCCCTAGTGCTGGGATTAAAGGTGTGTACCACTGTTACTTGACTTCTAGATAGATCTTATCTGGTGGCTACATCAGTCAGCTTCCCATTGTTATAATAAACTAAATGAGATAAGCAACTTAAATTTGGGATCATGGTCCTTCACCCCTAACTGAGGATCTCTGGACAGTTGATGGCTTCTGGGAGAGGGAGATTCAGTCTTCTTTAAGGGTGTGGCCCCTGCTAGGCTGACCATGGTGAATGGCTCCTCACCCAGGAGTGCAAGGCAGCACAAATTGGACTCGATAGGTTATTAAGAAAAGAGGATATGCTGATGGTGGTGACGCATGCCTTTAATGCCAGCACTTGGGAGGCAGAGGCAGGTGGATCTCTGTGAGTTCGAGACCAGCCTGGTTTACAGATTGAGTTTCAGGACAGCGAGGCCTATTACACAGAGAAACCCTGTCTGAAAATCAAGGTAGAGGGGAAAAAAACTAAAGAGGATATGAGTTTGGAGGATGGGCAAGGATTTTTGGATTTAGGTTTTTGAGGAATTAGGGGGAGGAATTGGGGTAACTGTAATTAAAATACATTGTATGAAATTTTCCAGGGCCTGGAGAGATGGCTCAGAGGTTAAGAGCACTAGCTTCTATCACAGAGGACATGGGTTCAATTCCCAGTACCTCCATGGTGGCTCCCAGCTGTCTGTAACTCCACTTCCAGGGGATCCAGCACTCTCTTCTGGCCTCCAAGGGTACCTGCATACGTGTGGTGCACAGACATACACTCAGACCCCCACACACATAAAATGGAAACAAAACTTATAAAGACCGTTTAAACCTCTGGTAGGCTTCTGAATGGCAGGAGACACGTGGGAATAAATCTTCTAAGTTTACCAGCAGGAAGCCAAGAGAAAAGATAGGGCAGGCCAGAGACCCATGATCCTCTTTGAAGGTGCACCCCAGTGACCTAAAGACCTCACACCGGGTCACACCTCTTAAGCTCTACTTTCAGAAGGTGATGTCGTCACCAATGTGACGCCTGCACAGACATGCTTAGGGCCTTTACACAAGAGGCCTGGAGACTCCCTTATCTCCTTCACCACACGTGGACACAGAGCAGATGGTGAAGCCAGAATCAGCTTCTCATCAGCACCTTGTAGACACCCCAGTCTCTAGGATTTTGAGAAATAAATTGTGGCGACCGGGTACCTGGTCTCTGCCATTCTGTCATGACAGTCTAACTGAGACAAGGCTGAAGGAAGTGTGTGGCTGACCCTGGGGAAGGCCAGAGCCAGGACTCTAAGTTCAGAGGTCCCTTTAGACTATTCAGGTGTGGGTTGACTCCCCGGTGGGAAACCTTGCACCTGTCACGGTGTCTCTCTGACATGTGAGTTTCTTAACCTCTGGTGTGATGGGGAGACCAGAGGCCCTAAGTACAACTTACGGCCAGGGCAGGTTGTGCAGCCCAGCTTGGTCCTGTCTCACGTTAAGCCCTGGGAAACAGATAGTGGTTGTCACTCACATTATACATCCCGGTGAATGTGACCTATCGGTTGGACACTGAACTTGTTCCTCAGGCCATGGGAGTTGTCTCTCTGTCTTACATCAGCTTCCAGGCATCTCCCTGATACCCAACCTGATGTCTCGCAGTCTGGGAAGGATGCCAAACATGTCTGTTCTCCACCACTGTTTCTGTGGCACTCAAGCCATGAGAAGTCTTTCCTCAAATCTCTGTGCTTGAACAATGGGAGATGCTGGGGAACTGAGTTGTTAGATGCAGAAAATCTAGGGGCCTAGCAGGATGGTGAGCCCATACACCTAAAAGGGAGGGAGTGAGGGAGAGCGGGAGAGAAGGAGGGAGACACATACACACACATACCTACACACATACACACACACACACACACCCCTGACCTGTCCAGCAGGTCCAATTATTCAGAGTCTGAAGAGGTTCTACCTGTAAGAATCATGGGCAAGAGAAAAGAAAGAGACCAAGCAGAATTCAATTGTCAAGGTCTCACTTTATTAGGGTAATGGTTATAGCTTATATAGCCCTTGAATGAGGAACTTGGCTTGGGGTAGGGGGTAGCAAAGGTCACCAGTCAGCACACCTGGTGTTTTTTGTGTAAGCAGAAACATTCTTTTTGTGGTTCTGCTAACAAACAGTTTTCAAGATAGTTGGGATGTGGGGCTCTCTGCAAACATCCTTAGGACAATGATCCCTGCTATCATCTTTAGGACAATGGTCCCTGACACACCCCCACACGGACAGACAGAGAGACAGATAGACAGAGACAGAACTGGGGCTAAATGTCCCCCTTCCTCTCTCCCATGACACAGTTCCTTCTCGTTTGGCCAGGGACACCACAGGGAAAACACACGTTGACTGGACTTTCCTCCTGGGCTGTTTCCTTTGGTAGGAGTTAATAAACCTGCTTAGAGTCTCAGCCAGTAATTCCAAGGCAGTTAGCACAATGAGCACCCATCCCTGGTCTGTCCCTGACTCAATCTAACCCCCAGCCTCCAGTTTTGTACCAGCGGTGCCCCTTTCACCGCTCAGTGACTCTGGCTTTAGTTCAGCCCAGCTGTTACCTACTGAGTATTTGTGCAACCCTGGGCTCAGGCTGGTACAGGGGCAGTCGAGCTGAGTTTCTGCTCTTAAGAAGTGCAAGCCTGGTGCAGGTTAGGCCTGGCCACTTTTGCTTTAGCTCCTCTATGTATCGTATTGCTTATGCATGCATTACCTGCTTGCCAGACACAGCGGCCCCGCCTCCTTTGCTTTGGAGTGCTACCATGGGTTAGGGCTGACATTTGTCTACAAATGTCATCTGCTGAAAATATTAACCCCTATAACCTGAAACATGACCTCATTGGGAAAGGCAGTCGTCATAGGTGTAGTTGATATAGGGTCAAGTTGGAGTGTGGGTTCTAAACCAATTGGATTGGTAACCTTATTATAAGAAGAAATGAGAAGCAGTCAGAGGAAGAGAGTCACACATGTCCAGATGGAGGCAGAAACCAGGCTGATCCATCAATAGTTCAAGGGTGTTCAAGGGCTAACAGCACCAGGTGCTTCGGAGAGGCAGGACCCATCCTGGTCCTGAAGACCCAGAAGGAACCAACTCTGCCAACATCTTCACTGTGATTCCTCAGAGCAAGAAGACAATGAACTTCTATTATCTTAGTCACGTGGTTCAGAGTGCTGTCTACCCAAGCAAACTTAGAGACTGCGCAACTGCTTCCATCCAGGCAGCGTGACTGACAGTGGCACGTGCTCACGATAGCCCTGGTCCACGGTCCATGATCTTTCACTTGGTTTACGCTTCTTAGGATTGTCAGCATCAGGGATGGTTTGGATGCATGTGTTGGAGAGGCCGAGTCTTCCATCAGCCCGAATCTCTACATGTCTGTGTGGAACCCAGCCCCCCAACTCTCATCCTGGCTGGATTGACAAACAGAGAATTGGGTTCCTAAGTCACAAGCCAATTTAATGGTTGTTCGACTACTCTATTTGAAACGACCAGCCCTCATTTCCTTGTGTGGCCTCTGTCACAGTGGTAATTTCATTTCTTATTTGCCTATTTTCTGCATCTGCTACCAGGTTATTGTAAGAATGGAACGTTAAGGTCCAGCTGCTGCTCAGGACACAGCACACAGCAGCCTGTCCCTGCTCACTGACAGCACTCTTCTGAGATATTGTCATTGAGCCCCTAGCTAATAGATTACCAGGGGACAAGATCTCTCAACTGGTGAGTTATATCAAAGAGGGTATTGGTGGGCACACATCCTGTTCCTTGCTGTGTCTGCCTCTTCCTGGGAGTGTAGTGAAACCTCTTCCATCCTCAGAAAGATCTAGGAGGAGACTCCTGCTTTTGCCATGTGGGCCCTGATTTTTTCTCTTAAAGCCCACACTGTACTGTCTGTCTCTGGTGCTGGGGACTGAATCATCCTCAGCATGTCCACCATGCTGCTGTCTATATGTCTGTCTGTCCACACATTAGTAAGTTTGTACTCCCAACAGTGCATTTTGTAGCTCATGGGATTCCCTTCAGTAAGTTGCAGGCAAGCAAACAGGTAAGTCTATTTTGCCAACTATCTGATGCCTAGAAAGTTCTCCGTAGGGACGTCAGCAGAATAGATTTTTCTCTGGTGGGAGGAAGTCAGGGAAGCAGACAGCTGTCACCCACTACGCGGGATGACCAGGATGTAAGTACGTTTGGGGAAACAATGTCTTTGAAGGGAAACAAAAAAAAAAAAAAGTCAGAGAAACCTCAGAGGGGTCTGAGCAAGGTTTTAAGGGAGACTCCAGAGTTTCTATGTAAGCATGGTAAGATACCGGATGAGGACACAGCTCAGACGGTGGCACAGAGAAGCAGAGACCCTGTGTGTCAAGAAAGAGGTGGGGGAGGGTGGCTTCTGGGCCCTGAGCTGGGTGCAGGTGGAGACAGTGGGAGGAGCTGAACCACGGCATTTTCACCGTCACCATCCCGTGAGCCTCTGGGACCCTGAGCCACAGGAGGAAGCATGCTCATGTCCCCCACACACTCTTTCACATGTTGCTGCAACAGGACAACTGTCTCAGTACCAACACTGGCTTTCACCATAACGGAAACAGAAGTCTGGGATTTAACTTCCCCTCCCCACTGTGCGCTTTTAAATGCTGAGATTTTGTGGTAACTGTCGATATGAACCACAATTACCATTACTGGCCATGGAACTGAATCAGGACTAAGGACTAAAGTGTCTTAGGTGGACTCTTGAGGCAGTGTGGAGCCAAGGCAAGCGGGGAGGACACAGCACCTGCCAAGGGGAGGGTGGCCGTCAAGTGGAGAATCTTCACTCGGAAGAGGCCCAATGGACGATTTCACTGCCTCCTGCTGGGTTTTCCTGAGAACTGGGAAAGAGTCCCATGTCAGGAGGTGTCCTTATGCCTTCTGGATTAGCTGATGCATATTTGACCTGGTGTTTTGGAAGAGAGGTTTGCTGAGGGAGGTGGGGCTAGCGGCATCTCAGGGGAGAGAGGGCATGTAGGGTGTTAGCACACGTGATCCTCAGTGTCTTCATCACCATGATTGGTAAATCCACCACACAAAGGCTGGTGTGTGTGTGCGTGCGCGCGTGTGCACACTCATGTGTCTGTCTGTCTGTCCATCCTTAGGAGAATCTGTTCTCTCCTCCATCAGCCCCCAGGCAGTGTGACCCCACCCCAGAGGCTGATGGGAAGCTGAGCAGTAGGATAGATCCTGTGTTCAACTTAGGTTCAATCTTGCTCCATACTCACCTATGACTTAAGCCCATCTACTTCTTCCCGGGCCCAGTTTCCACATCTGTGAAGTGGGTATAACCAGCCTTTGACTGTAGAGTGAATCTCTGAAGCCCTTCGCAGTATGTATGTACGGAGGCATCATGGCACACGGTTAGCACTGGATAAACAATGGAAGAAGGTTCTGGGCTTAGTGTCACCTTCACAGGGACCCTTTGTCCATCCAATGCCTCAATCAGTTGGTCTAAGGTACCGTTTTATACCCTTCCCTGAGTCTGTTTTCCAGCAGGCTTCACGGGCTTCTGCGGGCACCTCTGCTTGTCCACGCTAGCCCGACTAGCCTCCACATGAGCTTCTATGCGAGAGCACAAGGCACCCGCCGACCTTTGCAGGGCGTTGTGGAGATCTTGCCATGGCACACTGGGAGGGGCTTTGTTATTTAGAAAGGGAATTGGGCTCGTGGAAAGAGTGGCATGTTAGGAGAGGTTTGGAAAGAGCCTGCAACGAGCTGGGAGCCAGGCGGACCTGGGTCTGCTCAGGACCCTGGATGTGGACACAGGCTGCCCGTGGCTATAGGGAAACCATCCTTTCCCTTCGCTTCTTTCTGCTCCTCTCATTGCTTGTTCGAATCTGGGTTCAGCTGTGACTCAAAGAAGGAGAACGTACGTTGTCCCATAGAGGCCCTGAACCCCTGGACACCAGCTCTGTTACCCATGCACTGCCCCGTGTCCCAGAAGCCCTTTTGTTTCTCACCGAAGCCCCCCACCCCTCCCCCGCCCCGTTCCCCTGCAAATTTTTCTCCCTAAGCAGCAGGCGAATAAATCTACAGCCTTTAAGGGCTAGAATTCTCTTGGTTCTTCCTGGCATCGGGTTTCCATGGCAACCCAAAGCTCTCCTCTGCCACCTTTGAGAATGTCATTAGGCTGTGAGGGGGAGTTGACAAAGCCACAGTGTCGCAGGCAGGCTGCTGCAGGCACTTGGAAAGGCAGCCTGCCTGTCTGCCTGCCTGCCTGGCAGAAGCCCTTTGGCGGCAGGCTTTTGTTGTTTTATTTCCTCAGAAACAGAACACACACAAACCATTTCCTTATGTCTGACCAAGGCTGCTCTCCTCTCAAGGAAAAAAACAAAAAACAAAAAACAAAAAAACAAAAAAACAACAAAACTAACAACCCAGAGCTAATAAGACGTCCCAATCAAAGAACTGACTAGCTGTTAGTGTCTCAAGAAAAATGACCCAGTAAAGAAAACGGCTTTGCCCGCTTTGTTTTGCTAACTCTCCCCCACACTTATTTAATGGGTGAGAAAGCTAGATTTGAGGTAGTGAAAGGATCTGACAGTGAGAGGTTGGGAGGGGTCTGCAGCTTCTTCCCCACAGAACCCCATCCTCAGGGTACTGTGCATTGTGAGGTTATGCATGCCAGCACAATTACGGGAAACAGCAGCCCTGGTATAAGCAGCTGCATTTAGGACCCAGGTGCCTGTGAGGGGACCTGAGGATGCTGGAGGCTTTCTTGGCTGTTCTATGTTGGCCTGCAGTACTGATGTAAGGCTGGAGCAAGCCCAGCTGTCTTAGCTCATTTCCCATTGCCATAACCAAATGCCACAGACTAGGTAATTTATAAAGAATAGAGATTCATTTAGCTCAAGCTCTGGAACCCGAGGAATCTAAGGCCCTGGTTTCTGGTGCGGCCTCTGTGCTGCATCCAGATGGGGTGAGGCAGAGCAAGTGCTAGCCGGAGTCTTTTCTTTTTCCTACAAAGGCACTGGTGTCCTCAGGGGTCCTACCTGGTTCATCTCATCTGATTACCTCCCTGAAGCAGCACCTCAAAACCCACCATCACTAGGCTGGTGGTGCACACCTTTAATCCCAGCACTCGGAAGATAGAAGCAGGCGGATCTTGTAAGTCTGAGGCCAGCCTGGTCTATATAGTGAGTTCCAGGAAAGTCAGAGCTATATAGAATGGCCCTGTCTTAAAAACAAAACAAATAAAAATACCATCAATATACAAGTTTGAGGACTGGTTTCTAACAGATGAAATTTGAGGAACAGTGATAAACAGCATCAGTGACCGAGGTGTGTCTAGAATCATTGTCACAGTCTGGATTGCTCAACCCTTCTCTGCCTTGGCTCCTCCTTCCCTAGGTGCCTTTCACTGAGGCTAAGAGTCTTTCAAACAATCTGGCCACAACGACTCACTTTGTTTAGACATTATTTTCAGAGTTCCTCGTAGTGGGTTTGAAGTCGGCCTTCTGCCACAACCCCCTAGAAATGTGCTCATTAGTGCAGCTAAACTGGGCTTCAGTTGGTGAACCAAACACACTCCATGTTTCTCCAACCTCCCTTTAGGTTGAGTCCTCTGCATGGAATAAGCCCTTCCTGTGAGCTTCAGAACTCATGGCTGAACAGGCTGCTTGATCCTGCACTGCTTGTGGTGGTTCCCGCCATCTCTCCATCTCTGTGCGGTTGGGGACACCCCCAGAACTGCCTACTGAACTGCCTACTGATGTTCTTGTCCCCTCCACTGACTGCAGATGCTAAATTTGTTTTGTTATTGGTAATCAACAGGTAGCAGGTGCCCAGGATTCAAGGAGAGCTAGAAACATCCAAACAGATCAGTGTATATCAGCAGATTTAGAAAGGTCAAAAAGTTCTGAATTAGAAAGGCCTAGAACAGAGAGTATGAAATCAGGAGGCTGGCGGTGTGATCTTGCAAAATTTTACAGGAAGATGTCAACTGGATTATGTATGTGTTAAACATCGAATAAGGTGAACTTATTTTGCCTTCAAATCAGAAAAATCTATTAATATAATCACCAGTTTAGTAGAGTGGAAAAGCGAATGATGTGCGAGTCCTTCAATACATGGCTAAGAACCTTGAGAGAGGAAAACTTGTCTTAAGATAAAACCCTAACCTAGTGCTCGATGTTGCCCAGACACCAGCTGTACTGAGAGCTGTGTCTTGCTCTCAGCATCCCTTTTGCTCAGTAGCTACTCCTAGAACCCAGCAAATACAAGAAGGCAAAGAACACCAACCAACCAACCAACCAACCAATCAACAACCAACCAACCAACTACCAACCAACAACCAACCAACTAACCAACCAACAACCAACCAACCAACCAACCAACAACCAACCAACCAACAACCAACCAACAACCAACCACCAACCAACCAACAACCAACCACCAACCAACCAACCAACCACCAACCAACCAACAACCAACCAACCACCAACCAACAACCAAGAACACAACCCCCCAAAACAAAACAAAAATAAACTAACGAAGCAAAACAAAAATGACGTGAATGAAAGGAGTAAACTTTCAAACGAAGCTGTCGGTATTTGTAGTTATTATTCCCCCAGCAAGCAAAAGAACAAAAACTAACACGATAACAGAACTAAAAGAGGTATCAGTAAATGAGAGCTAGATACATACACAGCATTGGAAAATGTAGCGATTTCCTTTGGTACAATTATAGAATGTAACTAAAGTTCCCATTTATAATTAAAACAAAGATGTACGTAAAGGATCTATAAACAAACCTAATAAGAATTGTTCAAGACTTAGGTGAAGAAAATTATTATTTAATTTTTTAAAGATTATTTTATTTTATGTGTCTGAGTGTCTTGCTTGTATGCATGTCTGTGCACTGTGTGTGTCTGGTACCCACAGATGTCAGAAGAAGGCATCACATCCCCTGGAACTGGAGTTACAGATGGCTGGGAGCCGCTGTGTGGATGCTGGGAGCTGGACCTGAGTCCTCTGGAAGAGCAGCCAGTGCTCTTACCCTCTGAGCAGTCTCTCTAGGCCCATGGTGGAGAAAATTATTAGGCCTTACAAAATGAACAATAATATTTCAAATCCTCCTATGTAATGGAAATTTGTGGGTTGGGATTTAGTGCAATATGAGATCATTTACCTAGCATGAACCAGATCCTGAATTCCAGCACAGAAGGAAAGAAAGAAAGATAAAGGAAGGAAAGATGGGGAAGAAAATCCATGGCATAAACTAGATAGGGAGAGAAATTATAAAAATATCATAATCCTTTCTACATGTTCTTCATTGGCAATACAACCCTAATCATAGTTTGATGTGAGTTTTAATGAAACTTAGCAAGGTTTTAAATTTGATATTAAAATGTGTAAAAAATTACTGGGGAAATTTTCAAAAAGAGGAACAATACTGATATAAAACCGTATGCAAAGCTATAGCGACTAAAACAGAATGTTTGGAGCTGGAGAGATGACTCAGCTCTTATGAGAATGGATTACTCTTCTAGAGGTCCTGTGTTCACTTCTCAGCACCCACATAAAGTAGCTAGCTCACAACCAGCTGGAACTTCAGTTCCAGGGGATTCAGCATCCTCCTCTGGTCTCTGAGGGCACCAGGCATCCATCTGCTGCACACAAACTTATGCAGGCACACACACATGCACATAAAAATAAATAAACCTTTACAACAGTGTGTTTATTGACTCAGAAACACCCATCAATTAATATTATGGGAACAAGTGCATTTGAGAATTTATTTCATGTTGATGAACAGGATGAATTCATTCAGGCAGCATGACTTCATCAGTAGGAAAAATGGAATTTATCACAGAAAAAATAGACCGTCATGTAATTATTGATACAATGATTCCTCTCACATGCTGTAAAGTAAAAAGAGGTCACCTGTGCTGCAAAAGGAACGTCTAATCCCATTTCTGATTTAAGACACAGTACATCTGCTCCCTGACTTACGGTGGGACTATCTGGGAATCCCATCAAAAGTTGGACTGTATTTACCACACTAACCCACAAAGCATCCTGGCTTAGCCCAGTCCCCTTTAAATGTGATCATTAGCCAACAGCTGGACAAAATCACATAATGAACAACATGTTTTATAATAGTGTTGTACATCACACGTAGCTTGTTGCATATTGGAGAGAGAGAGACAGACAGAGAGAGAGAGAGAGAGAGAGAGAGAGAGAGAGAGAGAGAGAGCTGCTGGGTGCAATGCAATGAGGAGTGGCCTTTTCTCTGTTCACACCCTCCCCATGGCTCACTGCCCGTGCCCAGCATCCCAAAACTCTTGCACACAGCACATCGCTAACCTGGGGAAGACCTAACCCAATTTTGAAGCACAGTTTAGAGTGTGCGTCACTTTCCCCTCCTCAAAAGGGCCCCAAATCCTAAACGGAATCGTCTCAAGTCAGGGGCGTCTGTGCATTGGGGCTGAGCATGGTTGCACAGAAGAGCGTTCCTAGGGAATGCCCCGGGAAGCAAATGGACTGGGAGAAGGTGAAAGAGACTTCTTACTTTGCTCAGAATTCTCCATGGCTTTGTTTACGGTGAAAGCACTTCTTGTTAGAAGTGCTCAGAGATTCCTCGGGAGTAGGGAAGCAAACAACAGCTTGAACAAATCATTCACACATGGTGGGGAAATTGCTGTGCTGTTGGGAGTTCAGAGAAGCCACTGATTTTCCCTCTGCATCCTCCTCACCCTCTTCATGGTCCCCAGGCAACCCCGCCCCAACCTTTCTGGATTCAGGAAGAGGTTTCTTTCCTCCCAGACTCCACTGCTTGGCTGGTCATGCCACCCAACAGAGCACCAGATTGTCCTACCTGCATGGGTAGAAAATGGAGGCCAAGGTCACACAGCCACAGTGCCCTGTGGAACAAACACCCTCCTCCCAGGAAGTAAGAGGCCTGTGATCCCTTCTCAGACTGTCGCTTTTGTTCATCTTCATTCCTTTGCCTTTTGTGTGGTGATTATTCTAATCTGCCAAGCTGTTTCTCACAGAGCAAAGCTCCGTGCCAACTTGATCTTTGTCCCCATTTGTTCTATGTCCAGCATCTAGGAGTGTGTCTGGCTTCAGGAGTCACTCAACAGATGGGTGCTGGGTGATTTCTGTCTGCACAATTTCACAAGTTCCTGAGCCACTTCCTCTGCCCAGCTCGAGTAATAGTGTTTCCATAGGGCCTGGGTGGTGTGTCCAGAGTCAGGTGTGAGCACAGCCTTCTGTCTTCCAACCTGCAGGACCAGACAAAGATGCCTTCGTTCTTTATAGACACTGTCTTTTCTCTTCTCTTTACAAGTTTCCAGTGGCTCATTAGGTACTCACTTTGTAAACCTCCAGCCAATCCCCCCACCGAGGCTTTGTTTCCACCCCCTGAATGGTGTAATTCCCAGGTTGCAGCTGAGGCCCCAGAGTGGCCCCAGGGATGCAGTCTGTGGATTTGCATTTTTCTATGAGTGACCTGTGGAGGATTCTTCAGACTGAAGGTTCTCCACATTTCCTTCCCACAAGCAAACTCAAGGAGACTCACTAAGAGTCTGCCCATCCCCAGGATGCTGTGCACTTCTTTCCCGGATGTTGCTTCCTTAAATTAAATGATGATTTCTGCAGGAGAGAATGCCACACTTGATCTGACCTTTCTAGGGACTAATTAGACCAGCACCCATCAGCCTGAGCCATGGTCAGCCTTGGGAAGACCTGGTCAAACACCAGTCCACAGGCACTGAGTCAGAAGAGTGAGCGCAGGGTGAGCTGGGGACCTAGCAGCAGATCCCTGCATGTCTGAGTTTAGTGTGACCCTGTCCACAGCAGCCAAGCCACAGCATCAGTTCGGGTGTCTCCAGGAGATTAATAGATAGGACAGCATGGTAGGGACACACTCTGGCGTCTCATTTGGCCACAGAGGAGAAGGAAATGACATCACCTGCAGAACAATGGGCAGAACTGGAGAACAGTATGTTAGATGAAATAAACCAGACTCAGAAAGACAAAGGTCATTTATTTTCTTTTCTCTGTGGAACCTAGATTTTTACATACACCCTTGCATATGAGTATGCATATATATATATATATTATATATGTGTGTGTGTGTGTGTGTGTGTGTGTGTATGATGAAAGCAAAAGAGGAAGGAGGCTTGGGGCAGGGAGGGGCAGGAGGGGTAGTGGGGTTAAGCTGGTCAAAGTTCCTGGTCTACACGAGTGACAATGTCACCGAGGAAACTGTCATTTTTTTATATCATGAGTATTTGCTGCTTTTTCAAAATTTTAATATTTAAAGAAGAGAGTGGTATCCAGAAAGCAGAAAAGATTATGTAGGGTGAAGAAAAGTAGTTACTGCCTTAGGTGAGGCCTCGGGAAGGAAGGCTAACTCCAGTTGAGCTCAGTGTTCACGTCTGTAAAGTGGCCATAGCTTCCCATGTAGTTCCTGTACTGTTGTGGGAGATCAACATGGTCGCAGAGTCCAGTGCTGTTCCTGTATCCTCTTGACTTTCCATATCATCTGGCGACTGAGCCATTACCAGGAAAACAAGATTGGAACACAGTTACAATGTCCTTGTTGGGGAGTATTGAAAGGGTCCCTCCGAAGGTCCAGTCTGAGCACAGCCCGTAGCATCGGATCAAGTGGCTCAGAAGTTACCGTGTGTGCGTGAGGAGTCACTTGCCGGGGTGCTCATGCAGTGAGGCAGCTCTTCGACACAAGCCCTGGGAGCCCGACGTCTGTGTCATGTGGACAGTGACTGCCCGATGAAGTTCCTTTCTACCTGTGGAACTATATTTTCAAACATCATTTCTGAGGATGCTCTGTAGCTTTAAGAACATAAAGACATCGATGCTGGAGAAACGTTTAATATGCCTGCCTGGTGGAGAGTGGGTGAACTGTATAACCGAACTAAGGGGATAATTAGATGCAGCCTGCAGTTCATGCATGGCGAGCACAGCTCACGGATGAGAGCATGCCCCATGGGGGCTGCAGCTGCTGACAGGTTGGCTTCTTGACTCCCAGCAGCTTTCCCGGTTGCCCTAGATTCCTCTCAGCCGCAAGGCAGGCTGCAATCAAGGGCGTGTGCACACGCCGGGAGCTACACACATTCAGATTCTAAACCTAAAGTCGTCCGATCTTGTGACCTCAGCAGGTGGCAGACGGCTGTGATGTCAACACAACTGCCTGCCAAGCTCACGGAGTTGGCTCGGCGCCCAGAGCCTCATGTGAGCGTGTTGGTGAAGTAGGTGGGCGCTTCTCCCTAACTGTTGTTTGCAGTGGAATCTTCAGAAAGTCACTAGGATGACTCAGTAGCGTAGAGTCCCCATGAATGGATCCTCGTGGAAGAGAGAGTGGTCACACACAGCTTACTGTCTCTTGTCATGCAATGTCTTGCACTGCCCCCGGACTCTGTCAGTAAGAAATCTATTATTGGACAAGGCTGTTAGATTGGACAAGGCTGTTAGACTTTATACCTCTAAAACTGTGAGCCAAAGTAAGCTCTCTCTCTCTCTCTCTTGCACACACGTGCGTGCACTTTTTGGAAGTAGCCAGCTTGAGGTATTTTTTTCAGTGCTGAGAAATGCGCTAACACCTGACCTCAGCCCCTGTTTTCCTGTCTATCAGACGGCAATAATCAGTTATTCCCTTACAGAGCTTTGGTGAGGATGAAACAGTTTGGAAGGCATGACAAAAGAACATGGTAAGGTTAAGCAGATGTGAGCTAGAGCCAGGAAGAGTACCTGTTTCTGGTGCCATGAGCAAGTCAATCCTGTCTATCTTTAAGGGTGGGGTGTAGTAGGGAGCGGCAGGCTATGTTCCCTCCCGGATCCCACATGGCTAGCTTAGCCCCAGAAATAACAACACACAAATTGTATTCTTTTAAACACTGCCTGGCCCATTAGTTCTAGCCTCTTATTGGCTAACTCTTACATTTCGATTAGCCCATTTCTATTAATGAGTGTAGCACCATGAGGTGGTGCCTTACCAGGAAAGGTCTTAACCTGCGTCCATCTTGGAGAGAATCATGGCGACTGCTTGCCTCTGCTTCTTTCTCCCAGCATTCTGTTCTGTCTACTTTGCCTACCTAATTTTCTGTCCTATCAGTTTCTTTATTAACCAATGAAAGTAACACATAGACCCTCCTCCATCAGTGGGGTTTCTTTGGGGTGCTGGGGAGGATCAGGGAAGAGAATGATGGGCAAGAGGAAACTAAAAGGTGAATGTCTGACACACACATGTAGCACAGAGGACCTAAGATTGGGCATCAGTACCAGGCCAGGAGGTAAAGGAAGTGAAATGAGATCTCAGAGCATCCTAGCACACCCTCGGGTCCAGGAGGGCCGGACACAATACAGCAGGGACAGGATGTAAAGACCTGGGCATGGCCACAAGGCTTGGAAGGCAAAGGACCCGCAGAGGGGACCCGGTATAAGAGCAAAGCTATTGCTCAGAGCAGAGGATCAACACATGGACATTGCTTATAATGGCAGCTGACCGGGCTCCCCTCTCCCTAGCCCTGCACAACCCTCAGCACCATGCTCTGCTTGCGACATCGCAGGGGCCTCTTGACAGTGAGACAGACATGGACCACGAGGGAAAGAAGTGGCGTTGACACAGCTACTGGCCTGTCAGCTGACCTAAGGGGGGGCCAGGCTGAACCTCCGGATAAGAGGACAGAACAAGACAAACCTGTGGCCAACCACAGACAAGGGGGGCAGAGAGCTATGGTCCTCAGAGGATGGCAGAAACCCACTGGGTTTCACTTCACCTTTTAAAGATTCTATAAGCTGTGCTGAGAAGCATAATTACGGTGTTGGCTGACGTCCCTGCCATTTCCTTCTGTGAAACGCTGACAGGTTTTTATCTTTTTAGCCTCTCAGCAATCTATTATGTTTGGCCTCATTGCCTTTTGGAAAGAGCAGGAACCTGAAGCTAAGACCACTAGGAAGAACAATGGAGCTCAGCAGCTGGTGAGCTAAGCCTGGGCTCTCCCTCTTAATGTCCAAGAACGATGAAAGTGGGGCATGCCCCACAGGACCTCAGTCAAGAATGGGAGCAGGTACCAGGGAGGGCCACATCCCAGTTGTGACAGTCCCCGAGACATTGTCATCGAATGCTTGTCTGTGGCACCAGATGTATTTGGTGAAATCCAGTCTAAAACAAAGCCTTGTCTCAGCCTTTAGTATTTCAGTTACGGGTCATTAAAAGTAAAAACCCTTCTAGATGTAAAAGCACTGACCACACACTCCATCTACTCGACTGTCCGGAGGCAACGTTCACCTCACATTCTCCCCGGTTCAGCTGGAAAAGAGCACATTCTCTCTACCCGCAAAGCCTCCTTTTCTATCTCTGAGAAAACAGGGTGCATGATTATAAGAAGCTAATGATCAGATACGTGGCCTACTGCAGCTAGAGTTAGAGCTGATGTCCAGGGCTCCTATTACTGCCAAAGGCTGTGCAGATGCCAGGGGTCTGGACTGCCACCTGAGGCCATGGTGGCAAGTGTCCAGACACAGCTGGGGTCTGTTGCTTATGTTACCACAGGGGTCCATGTGGACAAGGTGTTGAACCATTTGTTGAATTACGAGGGCAGTGCTAAACTGGCCCCACCCCTCACTGCTATGGAGAGAGCTGGCTCTGCCCCTCACCTGAGCAGGTCTCAGCAGCCTGGACCGACCAACTCAGCTACCACCCGGGCACACATCCAGGCCTTTGAGGTGGCACTCCCTACCATCTACCCTGTCTAGGACCTAGTGCAAGAAGGGACTGGTTCTGCAGAACCGCACCAGCAGAATCTCCATGACTCAGGGCAAGAGGAGATTCTCGGCAAGGGCCAGCATTGATGGTGTACCGAAAGTCAGAGGCCTTGAACCTGACCAACAGCACACTACACAATGAACATTTGCAAGGAAAGCTGTTTGGACAAAAGAGTCTACCACATGACATACAGCCGCTCCCAGTGCCACCAAGATGAGTGAAGGGGGATGGAGAGACAGGAAAGATGGAGGAGTGAAGTCTTTTCTTATTTGCCTTTTATCCTTTTTTCTGCTTATTTGCTTTTAATTAATATTCTTATTTGTACTTTTTGGTTTTATTATGTAAGCTTTCCTTGGGGTGGGGTGAGGGGGGCAGATGTAGAGGGACTGGGAGATGGCTGGGATTGGGGTGCTTGATGAGAAATTCCCAAAGGTTCAATTAAAAAATTATGTAATTAAAATTTAAAAGAAAGGAAAAAAAAAGAAGGGACCTCATGAGCCCCCCCCCCCCATGTGCTCAATTAAGGAGCACATTTCTGAGCATGCTCAGTTTAAGGTCACAATTCAAGAAGGAAAGATAGCAAACATATTTTTGTGCATGCTTAGCTAAAGGTCATGGAACACATGTTCAAAAGGTCTAAAGGGCTGATGGGGACGACTCCTGCAGGCATGCTTAGTTTTCTCCAAAAAGCTACAGTTGGGCAAAAGTGGTAGAGGACGCTACAAAGGCATACTGTGGGAGTTCTTCAGCGCCAGCGCTACGAGGGGCGCGGACGCAGGGTGAGGATCCTGGTCCCGCTGGAGCAGAGACCTCTTTGAAGGGACTAAAAGTGGAATTTAGATACGAACTGTTTCTGGCTTCACAGTTGTTAGCTTTCCTCCCAGTCATCTACTTCATTCACCCAACAAAAGCTGTTCTTGTGTTTCCCACTTGCCAGGCTACAGCAGTCCAGGCTTGGCTCAGGGAGGGCGTGGCTCTTAGACCCGAGGCCGCTTGGAGGGGCGGGGCGGCTTCTATGCATTGATTGCCAGGCCTCCTCCTCCCTCTTCCCAAGTATTCCCCTTTCCTTTCCACCAGGCGTCTCCACCCACTAGCACCGTCAGCCACGCTGCTGCGAGGCAGTTACTAATCAAGGTGTCATATTTAAACGCTAGTTGTTAGTTCAGGGGAAAAGCCTACCTGCCAAAAGAAAGCAACCAGTGAGAGCAAATTTCCCATTGGTCTCCGGCTGTCGGACAGCCGGTGACTCTGGCAGCACCTGCGCGAATGTCACTCATCCTCAGAAAGCCTCCTCAGGCGTTGTTCATGGCCAGGGATCAGCAACGTTCTCTGGAAATAACAATGTAGCGAAATTTTGAGGTCAGCAGCGTGTAACAGCTCAGAGCTGATCTTGGGAATCAGTGACACAGAAGAATGCGGGTGGCCCTGCTTTGGGATGTCAGCAATATTTGAAGAATCAGAGTGACTATGGACTAGGGACATTTTGTCAGTGCAAACAGGAGGTAGGCTGAAGTTTGGCCACCTCCACCCCAGCACAGAACAGGTGCCAGACCAGACAGATACCCTGATGAAGGAAAGGAAGCGGCCATGACAACCCTGGTTCTCTTATACTGAAGGCTTACTTTACCTGAGTGAGCATCAACACTTACTTCCCCAACAGCCCTGCAGGCTGCTGTGATTCTCAGTGTTTAAAGACTGAGGGGAGCTGGCGGTGGCGGGTAACAGAGCTCACCTGCAGCACACTGCAGTGACCGGTGGAGCTGGGACCTGAACAGGTGCAGGACTCAGAGCTCGAGGCTTATAGGAACTGCCCAGAACATTCCCCAGCAGTGATGTAGAGGAAAGAGAGGGAAGCCTGAAAGTGGATGGACACAATCGTATTAAACAAATTGGATCCGTCTCAGGAAAGCAAACACCGTACTTTCTTTCATTTGCAGTTCCTAGATTTTAAGTGGGTGACCCACAATCATGTGTGTATATGTGACATGAACACAGAGGTGAGACTGTGTAATACAAACAAGACCAATGGGACGAGGAGAAAGGTGAATTATCTTAGCTGCTATGATAATACCCCATGGTCTGAAGCAACCAGGTTAACCGCCCACCATCCAGGGAAGTCAGCGCAGGGACTCAAGGCTGGAACTTGGAGCTGATGCAGAGGCCATGGAGGAGTGCTGCTTGCTCGGTTGATTTTCTTGGCTAGTTCAGCCTGCTTTCTTATACTATCGAGGGCCACCTGGCCAGGGATGGCACTGCCCATAGCGAACTGAGCCTTCTCACAATCACCAACCAAGAAAATGTTCTATAGGCCAATCTGGAGGGAGCATTTTCCCAATTGGGGCTCTCTCTTCCCAAATGACTGTAGTTGTGTCAAGCTGACATAAACCCAGCTAGCACAGGGATGGTAGGGTGGTGTGGGGGAGAGAGCAGTCGGCGCACTAAGCATACTTATGAAAACGTCCTAATGTAACTCAGGCCCATGCACAGTGATCATACACCAGTGGGAAAAACTAGCCGTCTCCAGGGAGCCTGAGAGGATGCGGGTCCTTGCTGGGCTTGGGAGGAGTCGAAAGCTTAACCAGGGAGTGATGGCTAAGCTGCAACCCCAAATCCTCCCTGGAGTCCCCAGCATCGAGGGGACAGGAAAGAGGAGGCTGGGGAGAGGGTAGAAAGTCTGAAGGAGGGCAGCCAGGGAAGCCCCTCCCTTCAACCCTGGACAAGGCTGGTCCTGAGGACAGGCACTGGGCTTTGTCTACCCTGGCTTCCACATGCCATGGGGGTAACAGGAGCCACCTGAGCTGATGGCAGTTACCCCACAGAGATGTGGGACGAGACTGGGCAGTGTCTCGCTTGTCTTCTTGTTGTGGCAGAATACCTGACAACAACAGCTTAAAGGAGGAAGGGTTGGATTTGGTGACAGTCTGAGGGCACAGTCCCTTTGGCTGGGAAGCTGTGGAGGCAGAGCTTGAGGCAGCTGGACGTCTTGAGTCTGCATTCAGGAAGCAGGGAAGCAATGGACACTGGGGCTTGGTTACTGTTTAGTTTTTTGGTCCAGGATGCCAGCCCATGGTTTCTTTGATCTCACTGTTTCCCACCTCCACACACATCTGTGTGTAGACAGAGCAAACATAGCCATCTAGGTTTGTTTATTTTCTCACCGTTTCTAGTGAGCATAAATGGTCATGAAAAGTTGTGACCCATTAAACATTCTTTTTATAAATTAAATTAGCCAAGTTAAAAAAAGGCGTGAGTCAGATAGATGGAACTGGCTCTCACTTCTGGTTTTCTCCCCACCATGGTGCATCGGTGAGCTTCCTAGGATCGAAATGCAGAGGCCCTGGCTCACATTTGAGGACTTCCACTCTAACGCTGCGCAGATAGCTTTCTTAGACTAAGGCCCTGAGACAAGAGAGGGAGAGGGGCGCCAAAGAGAATAGCTTCCAGTCATTGACAGAGACGGCTGAGCTCTTTCCAGATAAAGTCATGTATGTGTCACAGAAACGTGTTAGCGATCTTAGAGGCAGGAACGGATGCCTCCTTGTTGACAGTATCTGAATGTTAGAACTAAGGGCCCGGACTTCATTTCCAGCAACGGGCCCATACCGTGTCATTTTCCTTGAGAGATGCCTGCTGGAGGGTTGTGCATGGCAGTGTGTATATGGTAAGATTTGGTCTTCTCTAGGCACTCACTGCCTCAGCTTTTCTCTCCCGGGGGAGCAGGCTACAGTGATGCCCCAGCCTCCAGTACCATGTGCTTGCAAGCACCTTCTTATTTCATTAAAGCCGGAGCTTGCCACATTTCTACTTCATGAAGCTCACCCCGTTGTCTTGGGCACTCTTGCCCACTGTTTCTACAAAAATAAGGGGCATCTTTAAAATCCCACTTGGGATTCTGGTTAAGGTGTGGCAAGTTAATGTCTAGTAGACATCAATTCTCCCAGAAATATGGGCAGTCAACAAACAAAACAAAACAAAACAACAACAAACAACCCAACCAACCAACCAAACAAACAAAACTGAGGACATTAAAGCCACAAAAAAAAAACTAATTAAAATAGATGTATTTGGAGGGAGAATCAGGGTACGGAAGGGACCAGAGTGCCAAGTGCCCCTACCTTTGCAGCTTTAGACTGAGGATGGTCTGGGCTCTTACAAGGGGAAACCAAGGAGAAAAGCCACTGTCTTCTTGAGGGACAGGAGTACAGAGTCTAGAGAAGTCACAGAAGGAAAAGGGTGGGAGATGAAGAAAAAAGGAGATGCAGGCAAGAGGACCCGCATTTGTGGGAACTTTGTCGGAGTATTTGGAAAAATCCCAAAACCAAACACATGAAGAGTAGACTCATAAACCTGAGAACGGAGGATGCTGAACTACAGACAAGCCATGACGACACCTCAATGTGCTTAGGGTTAGGGTTATTAAATGTGCTTAGTTGTCCGCTAAGTCAGACGAGCCCAGAACATGTGTGGGAGCAATGCAACAAACGTTCTGTTTCTGAAGCACTACAATGAAAAGTTTCAGGCTACAATGAAAGAAATGAACCCATGAAGAACCAGGAAGTATGGCCCATTTTCAAAGAGAAAGATAACAGTAGAGAAATAGTTAACTCTCTTCCGACACTGTCAAGACCATAAAGAGGCCAGTGTGTGATTGGCAGGCCTTTGCAGGCCTTTGCAGGTCTCAGAACTGACAGTGGACTTTTATCCAGAAGACATAAAAAAAAAAAACAACCCCAAAACTCAATAACACAAAAGCAATGTAGTAGAAATGGGCAAAAGATTGAATAGGATCAAAGGATATGCAAGCCAGGTGAGGTGGTGCGTGGTCCTAATCCCAGGCCTGGGGAGGCAGCGACTAATGGATCCCTGGGACTTACTGGTGAGCCAGTTAAGGCCATTTGCAAAGCCCTAGCCCCTCCCATACATATAAGGTAGATAGCTGAGGAATGACAATCGAGGTTGTCTGTTAGCCTCCAAACACATGCATAGACAGGTGTACACACATGCATAGACAGGTATACACATACATGCACTCATACATGCATCCCCATGCACACCAAGAAGATATACAATGTCCATACCAAGGAAATACACTCAGTAGCATCAGTGAAATTAAAGGCACAGCGAGAATCTATCGCTGCACACTTACTAGAATAAATACCATAAAACTATTTTAAACTCACAGCACAAACTGTTGGTGAAGCTCGGGAGCAACCAGGACGTTCACAGACAATCAGCAGGAAAGAGAAATGGCGCCATCGCTGAGGCAAACAGCTTGGTGGTGTCTTCTGAGGTTTATATTTGCCGCATGACCCGGTGACTCATTCCCAGGTATTTGCTCAAATGAAATGAAATTCATAAGCAGGTGATAATAGAGGCTTTATCTGCAATAAACAGAGTCTAGAAGCAGCTTTATGTTTTCTTCAGCAGGTAAATGGACGAATTAACTTTGGCATAGTCATAAAATGGGATGCTGCGTAATATCAAAAGGGAAATAAATATTGCTATATTGCTAAGATTCCACAGGATGGATAAACCTCAAGTCCATTGTGCTAAGTGAAAGAAATTGTAATTTCTTTCTACATGATATCCCAGGATACACAAAGCTGGCTAGAGACTGCCAGGATAGAGACTAGAGAATCGTTCTGAAATAACTCAGAATTCTGATTGCAGCATCAGATTGACAGATGTACTCTCCTCTCAAGAGTCTTTAAATCTTATCTTTTAAATGGATGTAATTTTTTTACATAGATTTTTGTCTTGATGAAATGGAATTTTATTTTATTTTTATTTTTTTTATTAAAGATTTCTGTCTCTTCCCCACCTCCGCCTCCCCTTTCCCTCCCCCTCCCCCAATCAAGTCCCCCTCCCTCGTAAGCCCAAAGAGCAGTCAGGGTTCCCTGCCCTGTGGGAAGTCCAAGGACCACCCACCTCCATCCAGGTCTAGTATGGTGAGCATCCAAACTGCCTAGGCTCCCACAAAGCCAATAGGTGCAGTAGGATCAAAAACCCATTGCCATTGTTCTTGAGGTCTCAGTAGTCCTCATTGTTGAAATGGAATTTTAAATCCTGCTCAGATTTGTCCTTTCCAAGATCTCTGGATGTCTTGCACGCTTCCTCTAGGTGCCACTGATTTATCGTGTGGTTGACTTTCACTGTATTGGCATGTGGGTCTAAATTTTTTTGCTTTTCAAAGGCTTCTGTGTTTTTTATTCTTCAACATTAGGCACAGAGCCTGGAGTCCATTCCTAGAGCAAAAACGTACTGTGTGCCTACTACGGACTTATGAACGACTAGGCTTTCTTTAGACTACAGTGCAGCCAGAGGGAAAGCTACCCTCTGGTAATGAGTAATAGAAACTCCCTCAGCCCCATTTCTTCATCTATAAACCAGAGGCAATAATAGTGTGTGCGTGTGTGGAGAGAGGCCTGGAGTTGATGGTTCGGGAATGGGTGGATGAGGGATGAAAAGGTGGGTGGACATGGATGGATAATGGGACGAATGGGTGGTGTCTTCGTTAGCTTTGGTCAGCTCGACACAAACTAGGGTCACCTGGGAAGAGGGAATAGTAATTGAGAAAATACCCTTATTAGGTTAGTCTGTGGGCAAGTCTGTGGCTTGTTTTCTCAGTTAGTGATTGATGTGGGAGGGCCCTGCCCAATGTGGGTGGTTCCACCCCTAGGCAGGTGGTCCTGTGCTATAGAAGCCATGGGGAGCAAGCCATGGGGAGCAAGCCAGTAGGCAGTGCTTGTCCACGGTCTCTGCTTTAGCTCTTGCCTCCAGGTTCCTGTCTTGAGCTCTTGCCCTGGCTTCCCTTGACGATGGACTGTAACTTATAAGCTGAACAAACCCTGTCTTCCTCCAAGTCGCCTTTGGTCTTGGTATTTATCACGGTAACGGGAACCAATAGGACAGGGGGGATGGTGGAGAAAGGACAAAGAGAAGCAGATGTGGATAGGATGGAGAGGAATGGCTAGAGGGGGTCATGAGGGAAGGAGCAGGCGGATGCATGGGGAATTCTGTATTCTGGAAGCACATTTGTACTGCACTTTGAAGAAAGGAGTGTCACATAAGTTTGTAAATTGCTTACTTTGACCACACTGCTAATGATTCGAGTTAATCACTAACCTAGATGTTGCTTTAGGAGGAACACGGGCTCAGTGACATGGGGAGAAAATAAATCCCTCTCTACAAACAGAGAGATGATAATGAGAGAAAATTGCAGAAGATGATTAACACCCACTCTGCAGATCGTAGAGATGGAGAGGGTCACCTGACCAGAGGGACAAGACTAAACTTTGGAATAGCTGACTGCCTTTGTTCTCATTCCTTAAAAATGTGAAAGGTGGAGACAGACTTAGAATGTCAGGCCTGCATCCTCCAAGATTACTGTCTGAATGGAGTACATGTGTGTACACATGTAGCTGTATGCATACACGTGTGTATACATGTAGCTGTATATACATATGTGTGTACACAGGTAGCTGTATGTATATACGTATGTATATACATATATATGTATATACGTGTGTATACACGTAGCTGTATGAAGTGAAGGATAGCTTACTTTAAACTATCAGGGTTATTTTGCAATTCATTTTGTAATTTGATTACGTTGTTCATGAGTGTGAATTTTGTAGATGACAAACTTGAGTCACAGTGTCAAAAGGTCGAACATGCCTTTTGTCCATGCATTCAATGGGCCCTGCAAGGGAGAGACCTGAATGCTGAGGGTCGGTGGGAAGTGCCCTTCTAGAAGTATGGAGCAGCTTCCAGAACTTTTTGGGTCCTTTATTCAGCAGCCGCTTTGTAGACTTTGTAAGTACATCCTTGCCCAGCATTCCAGGGAATGCTTAAGGAGTACCGTTTTGTCCCACCGTAAGGCAGGCTGGTGGTTGTCTTCTTGTAGCCATGGCTCTCTTAAAAGTCAGCATTCTCAGGGGTTATGACTAACAGCCTCAACATCACCAAACGAAGGGCTTGAGGCAAAGGAGGCATGTGCTTGGGTTGACTCTGCTTCCAAAGTTTCCAATGCCTGCCAAGATGTTTCTTTGTAGTTGGAATTTTCTTTGGGCAGCCAACCAGCTCCCAAATAAAGACACATAGACTTATTATTAATTATGAATATTCTGCCTTAGCTTAGGCTTGTCCCACTAGTGTTTTTTTTGTTTTTGTTTTTTTGTTTTTGAGACAGGGTTTCTCTGTGGCTTTGGAGCCTGTCCTGGAACTAGTTCTTGTAGACCAGGCTGGTCTCGAACTCACAGAGATCTGCCTGCCTTTGCCTCCCAATTGCTGGGATTAAAGGCATCTGCCACCACTGTGTGCAACCACCACCTGGCTCCCACTAGCTCTTTTAGCTTGATATAACCTGTTTCTATTCATCTACATTTTTTCCTCAGGCTTTTTACCTTTCTTTCATTTTGTATGTTCTGCTTCCTTCATGTCTGTCTGTCTGGCCCCTGGTGTCTCTCTGGCATCTCCTTTTCTTTCTTCCCTAGAGCCTAAATTCCTCCTCCTACTTACTCTCCCTGCCTGGAAGTCCTGCTTATACCTCTTCCCTTGCTATTGGCTGTTTGGCTTTTTATTAGTTCAATCAGGTGATTTAGGCAGGCAAGGTAAAACAGCAACACATCTTTATATAATTAAACAAATGCAACACATCTTTACACAGTTATCAAATATTCTGCAACCTTTCTTCTTTGGCATGATGGTACCCCACTAATGCAAGGTTGAGGTTACTCTACTGATGAAACTTCAGATTTCCCCATCCAAATGTCCCCTCACCCCCGTTTCATCCCATCTCACCAAAGAGGTCACTTTCTTCTGTTACATGTAACAGATAGTAAGGGACATCCATACCACCTTTGCCTCTAACCACTTCCTTATTTGGATAATGGAAGACCCTAGAAGAACTAAGACTCTCTTCCAGCCTTCCTCTAGCCACCAGGGCTTCTGGTAGGTCAGTATGGATAACTCATCAGGGTGTATGCTTCTGGAGATCATCACCCTTCCTTTTGATTCCAGACTGAAACCTCCATTGGCTATGGCGGACTAGAGTGGAGAGAACTTTTGGTATTCAGAGTCCCAGCCCTCCAGCCAGAAGCTGGGGGCTGCTCTGAGAGTCCCTGTTATCTTAGCTACAATGCTGGGCAGCAATCCAGAGCCTGTCCTAATGATGACCTTCCCATGAGCTCGCTTCCAGGAACGCTTGTCTTTGGTTGTCACTTTACTGAAGAGTCTTCCCTTTCCAGCAAGCATTTACTGATTATAGAATCTTGGGAAGGGACTGGTGAGTCTTGTAGCCCTTTCACAAAATGTTAGATTGTCAAACCAAGAAGACAAAGAGCTTTGTGGGGATAGGGACATTCTATCTAATATGTATAGGTCTTTATGACCATATCAAAATGGGTTTGTGCCCTGGCTCTGCACCTTACCAAGTGAGTGAGCCAAAGGCAGATCAATTTCTCTCTCCACCCTTTTCTTTCCCAATTGTAAAATGGTGGCTCTTGTTAGGAAAGATGTAAAACAACTGTGGACTATTGGGTGATGTCTGGCTCTTTTCATCCTAAAAGTCTATAATCATTGAATCAAGCCCGTAAATTCTTGGTTCCGTGAGATCTGAGATTATTTCCGTCTCTCTCACTGTTATACACTCAGGGGTTAACGTGCACATCTGGGTAGGTTGCACCTGCATTTTTCCAGAGGCAACTTAATATAGGCTTTGATGTGAATGATGCCCACCTGTGCATCATTTCAGCCACTAGGGCACCTGGCATTGTTTTGGTCCAGGTAGAGCATCAATTCCTGCTCATACAGATCTATAGCAGAGGGAGGATGGGAAATAATACAGTCGCGGAAGTTTGAATGGGATGATCCCATAGCCTTGGGCATTTGAATACTCAATCCCCAACTGATGGTGCTGTTTGAGGAGGCTTAGGAGGTGTGACCTTGTTGGAGGAAGTATGGCCCTAGGGATGAGCTTTTAGGTTCCAAAGCTTGAGTCATTCCTAATGTGCTTGCTCTTCCTTCCTTCCTTTCTTCCTTCCTTCCTTCCTTCCTTCCTTCCTTCCTTCCTTCCTTCCTCCCTCCCTCCCTCCCTCCCTCCCTCCCTCCCTCCCTCCTTCCCTTTCTCTCTTTCTCTCTCTTTCTTTCTCTCTCTCTCTTTCTCTCTCTCTCT
>JABTXL010008268.1:211296-245284 GCA_025134845.1 Neodon shergylaensis
CACACACACATACACACACACACACGCCCTCGCCCAGCATACCCGGGGACACACATCACCCCTTTCTCATTTTTACAGGCATTTCCAAGTCAACACTGTCAGCAGCTTCAGAATGAGAAGCAAGTGAAACCAAAGAAAGCCTCCTAGGATTAGTGCTATAGCTCAGTTGCCTAGCAACAACACCCACATCTGCATCACCGCAGAGCCAGGCATTAGTCAAAACAAAGGCAGAAAGGAGTTGCAGCCAGTCTTGGGGAGTGGGGCTTTCCTTTGGGCATGGATCAGATATGCAACGTCTAGTTCTAGAGAGGGCCCAGCCCCCCCAGCTCCTCAGTGGGACCCATATTCCTCACAATTCCTTCAGGTTCAAGGAGGGGGTGACAAGGAGTGCATTGGGTACTCATAGTTTTCAGAAAGGTGTTGATTTCCAATTTACAGTCAAGGGAGGTTCAGAGAGATTAATATTTGAAGTTCAAATCTATCCACAGATGGGGAAGTAGAGACCCAGAGAGTAAGAGCTGTGCCTAAGATCCCTTGGGATACACAGTGGAGACAGGGTATCAACTAGCTCGATCTGTTACAAAAGCCACTTCAAAGAGAAACTTCTAGAACAAACACCCTGTTCTTCCCTCCATCTCGGGCGCATCTATAAAGCAAGTGTTGGTTGTGGTGGGAACTGAACATATTGCCCTGAAGCACAGGCACCGGCTTTGGGCGAAGACATATTTTCTATCTGCATTTCAGAGCCTTGGAGCCTTGCGGGGATTTCAAGAGCCACGTTCTGCTCAGGATACAGATACCTGGGGGCAACCTCACCGATGCCAGCTCTACTGCCACCTGGTGTCTGTGCTGAGGTCCCCAGATCTGAGCGCAAAGCTCTGGAGAGGGGAAGACCCCTCAGCACCATTTCTGAGTGACACCAGGGCTGACCCGCTGCGTCTCCACGGTCACATACAGGGAAGCGGACCTTCCTTACGTACATCTGTTTGGTCAGTACCAGCTTCACCGTCACCCCACCAGACAGCTGTCTGTGGCTGGGAACCAAACCCCTCAGATGGTCACCACAGCCTAGCTTCTGTAGCTCTTTGTCCCGTGTCCCTTGGGCGCAGCGTGACTTATGGTACATAAGTGAGGTCTGGACCCTGAGTGCGGCTGAGAGTGTCAGGCCAAGCGGCCACATCAAGTGTGGCGATGAGAAAGACTGGGCGTGTGTTTGGTAATGTAAAAGCAGTACGTAGACAGAGGACTGCGTAAGCCAGGAGGATTAGGCTCCCATGATCTTAAAACGGGGAACTCAGAGCTTGAGTGGGGACCACAGAGGCTGCGCATGCTACCTCCCATCATCCCATGTCCTCTCCCGGTTTCCCCAGGGGCACGGGCAACCTTTCTTGTGCATCTACTGATTGAGAGCATGCCCCCTCCCGAGACTGTCTTTTCTGGAACCCAGACTTTGGAATGGAAACCCGAATATGCAGATAAAGACCGACCAGTCCTTTTCACTGCCATAGGCTCCAGCCACCCTTTCCAAAGGCGGCTTATGGCTTCACGGAACCACGGGGGTTCAAATGCAGCCTCACTGTCTGTGTCTGTGCTTTTGAAGGTGAGGGTTATTTTTGTCATAGCTAGCGTTGTTAGGAAGATGTCATACAATGCTAATTGCTCAGGAGTTTTCCTTGATATTGAGCCCACGTTTGCTCCCCACTAGTGCCTACACACTGCCTTGTCTCTCTACGCACGAGAGAACTGCCTGCCTTGGCTGTGGAGAGGAGACTAAGCATTTGTCAGCTTTAAGACACGGACCCAGTATGAGAATGTGATTTGGAGAAGGTGCATCCCAAGGAATATATATATATATGTATATATATATATTATATATAAAATTGTTTTTAATTGAGCTATACATTTTCTCCCACTCCCCTTTCTTCCTTCCTCCCCTCTCCCCTTCCACCCCTCCTCCTGTGACCCCCATGCTTCCAATTTACTCAGGAGATCTTGTCTTTTCTCCTTCCTAGGTGGAACCATGCATGTCTCTCTTAGGGTCCTCTTTGTTGTTGTCTAGGTTCTCTGGGGTTGTGGACTGTAGGCTGGGTTTTTTTTTTGTTTGTTTTATGTCTAAAAGTCACTTATGAGTGAGTACATGTTATATTTGTCTTCATGGGTCTGGGTTACCTCACTCAATATGTTTTTTTTTTTTTTTTTTTTTTTGGTTTTTTGAGACAGGGTTTCTCTGTGGTTTTGGAGCCTGGCCTGGAACTAGCTCTTGTAGACCAGGCTGGCCTCGAACTCACAGAGATCCGCCTGCCTCTGCCTCCCAAGTGCTGGGATTAAAGGCGTGCGCCACCACCGCCCGGCACTCAATATGTTTTTTTAAAGATCCATCCATCTGCTTGAAAATTTCAAGATATCATTATTTTTTTAATTTTTTTTTTACCATTATGTAGTACTCCACTGTGTAAATGTACCACATTTTCTTTATCCATTCTTCGGTCGAGGGGCATTTAGGTTGTTTCCAGGTTCTGGCTGTTATGAATAATGCTGCTATGAACACAGTTGAGCACATGTCTCAAGGATAGCACTCTTGAAGGCAGGGCCTAACCTCTCTTGCCACCTCTTTTTGCTGAAGAAATTTTTACATGACCCTAGACATAGAGAGGCATGGAAAATATATATAAAAATGTAGGTATAGTCCTGGAGAATTGGCTCAGCAGTTGAGAGCGCTCGTTGCTCTTGCCAGAGGACAGATGTTTGATTCCAAGCACCCATATTCAGCTCACAGGCATCTGTAATCCCAATCCTAGGGGATCCAAAATCTCCTTCTCACCTTCAGGGCACCAGGCACACATGTGCTGCACAAACATAAGGCAGGCAAAACATAAAAAATGAGTTAATTAATGTGATAAAAATTTAAAAGACATAAAATAATTATATTACTGATAGATACGGTATATAAACAATATAATAGTAATTTGTATTACATTTACTGATGACATCGCATAGAAGAATATTTTAAACCCTTACTTGGCATATGTACAATCTTTCCATTTACCAAAATGAAAGCAAACTTACCTGCTAGTGAGATGGATGTGTTTGCTTATTTTTACATGAAGAATTAAATCTGGGCTGAACATTAGACACTGAAGGACACATCGCCTCTTTAATCCCTTTCAGAGTTGATTGGCCCTCTGCCCAGCATGGTGTCCATGGCTACAGTGTAATCCCGGACCCTTCAAAATGAAGAGAGTGTGTCTCTTATTAAGGGCTCTTTCACAAAACAAGGAGAAGAAACGAAAGCTGTTGTGCACAAAGAGATCACGAGAAGTGGAGACGTGTGTGGCCTCGACAGATGGGCGAGCCCATATGCACCAACGCATGCACTATGCACCAACGCATGCACACTAATTACATGCGACCCCATGCGGGTAACTGCAGCACAGGTACCTGGAACACCCATCTCCCCTGGCCATCCCTAACAAGCGTTTTCTTTTGTTTTCAGGTGGGGATGTCCCAGGAAACTAACCGGTTCACCACACTCCTGGTTCCCATGTTAGTTATTGTCTATCCCTTTATTTTCTCACATCCCTCCCTGGGGTCCTGCCTACCTCAGGAGAAAGGGGAACTGCTGTCCAGCTTGTCATTTCCAACTTCTAAAGTCCTGACTGCTTGGGAATGTGCTCTAGCCCAGGGGCAATGCTTAGGAAGAAACCGGAGTTGTGTGACCTGGGATTGCTCTACTCTGCAGCTTCAGCCCCAGATCAGAGAGGATACCCCCAGATAGGGAGAGGTGCGGAGAGGGGACAGAAGAGAGGGATCGAGATATTTCAGTCACATCTGGTCTGCACGGAAAGCATACAACATTAATAGCTCCCATGCTGTGGTTACTTGCAGAAGACACAGGACCCCTGGGTCAGGGTCAAGGGACGAGGGCATCGTGTTTACTTTGGTTTCCTTTGCCCCATGTCCTGGTGAGTTTTTATCATCAACTTGATACAACCTAGAATCATTTGGGAAGAGGGAACCTCAAATGAAGAATTGTCTTGATTAGACTGACCTGTGAGTATGCCTGGAGGTTATTTCCTTGATTGCATCTAGTTGAAGGGCTGAGCCCACTGTGGGCTGCACCCTCCCAAGGCCAGAGACCCTGGGCTGTGTAAGAAAGCCAGCCCCGTGTGAGCAAGCAGCTTTAACTCTCCTCCAAGGATTTCTGGGAGTCTTCTGGGAGGTAGGAGTCTGTAGGAGGTGGAGATACTGAGGGGCGAGGGGGAGGAGAGCACATTTCTGAGTATATGGTAAAATATTTAACTTAACAAGAGAGAAAGATTTGAAAAATTACAACCACTGTTTTAAATTTCAGACTATACTTTTCTGGGGTGGCCGTCATCTGAGACAGAAGCGTTTCCTAGGATATGAGACTGTATTAGTTTCTCCTGTTGCTTTGAGGCCTGGCAATACTAAGAAAGTAGGCTTCTGTGGATCACAGTGTTGGGAGATTAACTGCATGGTGCCTATGCCTGCTGACTTCATGAGGTTTCTTGGCTATATCACTATGTAGCTGACCCTATCATGCAAGGAGTGCCCCCCAAAGGGACAGATCACATGATGAGATGGAGGAAGAGGAGGGACAAGCTTGCCCCATCACAACAACCTATTCATTCAGGAACTAACCAGAGTCCCATGAAAATGGCATTATTCCCTTGCAAGGGACATCCCTATCTCCTAGTTGTAGTTTAGCAGCAGCAGAGAGAGAACAAACCACGACATACAACAAACCCATGTGGGAGTTTATTGGTAGAGAGAAAAAGGGGGCGGGGGACGTTCGTGACAGTCGACTGGGAGAGAGACGTGGCGAGTAAGAGAGCAAGGGGCGAGTGGAATTTACAAGGGACTCTTTGTGCATGCGTACACAGTCATGCCATGAATGATATAGACACACAACGCATGACGTAGCCACCGAGCGCATGCTGTAGTGATGTACAGTCATAGGGCCCTGGGCTGACTAAGTATTTGCCTGAATGCCAGCGGATGCTCCCTGCTGGCTAACGGGGTGGGCCGGCATAATGCCTGGATCCTAACATTCCCACTTTCCTTTACTATTAAAAGGTGAGGAATTAAGGGGGGGGGGGGGGGGGGGCATCCAGTCCCCAAGACTGCTTCCTGATGACCTAGGGGGCGTCGACCATCTTTGGGGGATCTCAGAAAGCCAGGGTGCTGGCCATGTCCTAGGGTAGCTTTGCATCTCACCGCTGTCCAGGCTAGTGGAACCATCTTGGTGTCTCTTGGACCTCACGAGATGCTGTCAGAGTAGAAGAAAAAGTTAAATTTAGGGAAAAAAAACTTTTTTAGGTCCTGGTAATTGAGGGAGGGGACTGTCAAAAGCAGGGAAAGGTGGGGAGACTTAGGCTGTCGATAGACAATACTTATTCTGAGTGCATCTGACCTGTTTGAAGTGAATCCAAGTCGACTTCCTGGAGCGTACAGGGATTTTTCGAGTTTGTGAAAACGTAGGTTTTAGACACATTAGCATTGTTTATAATCTGTGTCCAAATTTACATTGTAGAAATGGCGGTGTACTCACACCGGAAATGGTTCCGGTTGAAAGCATTAACACTCTTCTATCGAGAAAACGGTGACAGATGTTTTTAGCACAATGAAAAGCACCTTTTAAGCCTATAGTTAGAAAACAACCAAAGGGAATTTGAAATCTTGAGCTTGTGGCTATGATGACAGGAAGGGAAGGGAGTGGGGGAGAGAGAAAGGGAGCACAGAGAGGCCTTGTGGGAAGGGGGCGGAGAGATGCAGAGAGAGGAAGAGGACAAAGAGGTCTTTTAAAGGGACAGGGCACTGCCTACCATGCACACAGGGGTGACACAAGGCCCCAAGGGGCGGGGCCCGGATGCTAACACTAGTCACATTGCCCAGGGCCCTGCTTAAGGCTTTTCTACATGTTCATCATCACCATTTGAGGACCAGGCTTCTAATGCTCAAACTGTCAGTGGACACACTCCACACACACTCACACTATATCCAGGATTTTCAGTGCTGCTGTTGAACCATCCCAGGCAGGCAGAGACCGCTGGTGTTTCAGTTCCTCTTATGTCACTATGACCGAATACCCGACAGAAGCAGCTTCGGCAGGGAGAGGTTTAATTTGCTCACAGTTCAAGGATGCAGTCAACATCCGAGGAAGGCGTGGGGATGGATGCAGTCATTGTGGTGAGCAAGGCACAGTGAAGGGTGGCTCCCCTCTTGGTTGTGGAGCATGTGGTTCAGCTTGCTTCCATTAGGAAGCAGAGAGCTCCGTGGAAAGTGGGGCTGACAGTCCTCAAAGGTCACCTCTCAGCAGCCCACTTCCCTCACTGAGGCCCTCAACCTGCCTCCAGGGGACTGAGGGTTCAAATACAAAATACACGGAGGGCATGCCACATTTAAGCCATAACAGCTGGTCACACTACTTCCAGGACACACAGCCCTGGCCTCAGGATAGAGTTTACTGTCTTTACTTAGGAAGTCCAGCCTCACCCGGCCCTCATTGCTGGATAAACACCTGACGAAGAGCACCTCAAGATCCTTAAGAGCCTTTTCGGAAGGGATGTAAACACGGGGTGCAATCAGTATGTCTTGTTTTGTAAGTGTTTTAGAACGTGGAAAAGCTGGGGTAGAGGGCAGAGAGCAGTAGAGCCCAGTGGGGAAAGTGCTCAGAGAGCTTCCCCTATGTCATAACTCCAGAAACAGCTCCAAGCAGTGAGATCCGGAAGGTCCATGCAAGCAGTGTCCCGGAGGCCCTGTGGAGTTTGTGGCAGAACTAGAGGTGGAAACTCAGTGGTGGGGTCCAGCACCCTTCCTCTACTTCCTTCCTGGTTTCTCTCTCTTTGTTCCTACAAGACCTTCGTGGACTACAAAGCATTATCCCCTCGTGGACTACAAAGCATTATCCAAAGGTGCGTGTCATTGACCTTGGGGTCTCCACAGTCAGGTTGATACCCACGCAGCCTTCCGTGGGACTTGCCGACTGCTACATGAATCAGAAGTTTGGGAAATAAGATTTTCGTTACTGTCATGAATCATTTATTTGCATCCAAAAACTTCGGTATTGTGTTACAAGGTTCCTTCGGTTCCCACTACTCAAGCTGGAGTCGACGGGGAATAAAATTCTGCCCTCAAATCCCACTTTATAATTAGAGATTTAAAAACAAATCCCAGTATTTCTGTTTCAAACTCTGAATGAAAACCTCATATTTATTCTGGGTCTGCCGGAATCTTAAACTGTGAATGAAAACCTCATGTTTATTCTGAGTCTGTCAGAATCCTAACCTTCCCCAAGATATAAATATTGTCTGCTTTCTTTCCTCTTAAGTCCAGAAATTCATTTTGTTGAGTCACCTTAATCATGTTCTAAAGACTGACTCTGCAAAGCAGCATGTGTTCCATAAGGAATACGCTCCGATGTATTGTCTAAATGTTTATCTGCAATAAAATCATTGCATACCTCACCATGGACACCCCGGGATTTACTCCTGTCATAACAAAGAGAGGGGGAACTCATCCTCCTCCCAGCCTTGGGCTCCTCCAGGTTTCATTGCAACGAACACAGGAAGTATTATTGATGTTTCTCACCCCTTGTTCAACCCATCACAGGTGCCATCATTTTTACTTTTCCCACGGATCCACTGACATCATTCCGTCTGCACTGCTACTGACCTAGTTCAACTCTTACTGCTACACCCAAACTATGCCAATAGCCTCCCAACCATCCCTCAGATGCATGCACTCCCAGCATTGTGGCCAGACATCCTCTTACAGTTAGCCCAGCCACCATGTCCTTTCATTTAAATTTCTCTTCCTCCTCTCTGGTCCTTTAGTAACATCACCCCCCCCCCCTACTTTGTACCCACTGTACAGTGTCTCATGTATAGCCTCAGGTAGGTATTCATTTCAACCAACTAAGTAGAGCTATTTTGCATGTAATGCATCTTAAAGAAAAAACATACAGGACTATGCCATTAACTTCGTTTGGCTACTCATTTCTCTCTCTCATTTTCATGGCGTGGAGATTTTTCCATGAGCACTTATCCTGATTTGTACTTTCTGGCTCCTGCAGACCGGTGCTCAGTGTATGCACCGTACGAAGTGCTACCCCCTTGCAATGGACACCTGGGCCATACTCAGTCTCCCCCACTCCCTTGCACACACAGCCAGGCCTGAGTGTTCCTGTCTAGTCCCCAATCCTTTGTAGATCTTGTGTGTGTTAACTGTGGCCAAATGCTACAATTCCCTTTCCAGACTGACTCTGTCAAAGGGAACTCTGTATTCCCATGGGCTGGAAACACTTGGAGTTATACATTCATTACTGTTTGTCATACTTGTAGATAAAGTTCATTACTGCATGGCTGTGGTGAACTTCATTGCCGTCATCGCTAGTGAGTTCGAGTCCGGCTCCAGCTGCTGCTGAGCTGAGGCCATTCCTCCTGTGAAAGGGTGCCTCATCTTCTTGGTTCCGATTGAGCTCCTTTCTTTTGAAAATTGGCTTATAGAGGCTCTTTATATATTACATCCATCAATAATTAGTCAATTTGAGATACTTCAAATGTTTTAACTTTGTGTGATTCAACTGTTTACTTTTCTGAAGGAACTCTTCTCTAAGAGGAAAGCTTTTAGCTTAACGGCAAAGCAAATGTTTGCTCTCTGGCACCTCAGAACTTCTTGCATCTCACAACTGACTTCTGACCCGAGCCATGAGAAAAGAAGTTACCTGTCTCCACATCTGGGCGGGTAATCCTGGTCCCTGGAACGTGATATTGGAACTGAAGGCAAGGAGGTTAATCACTTCCCTTATGGCTGTAAAATTGGAAACTGTTTCCAGCCCCTTTCTGTTAAGGTACAGCTTGTCTGAGGGAGCTGCCAGAGAAGCAGGGGTACGGACAGAAACAAAGGCCTTTGTGGAGTCTCTGTTCTCTGCTTCTCAGGTCCTGGCTTCCTGGGATAACCTGGCATCTTCCTAATCTGTATTTTCCAACTATTTTTCTGAAAGGCAATATTTTATCTTAGCCATATCATTGTATCACATCGATAATTTAATACTTTTTAAAAAATTGATTAAATATATTACTTAAAACTTTTATTTAAAGGCAAAATGTCATGTGACTGGAGAGATGGCTCAGAGGTTAAGAGCACTGGTAACTCTTCCTGAGGACCTGGGTGCAATTCTCAGCATCCACATGGCAGCTCATAACTGCCTGGAACTCCAGTTCCTGGGGATCCGAGACCTTCATAGAGACATACATGCAGGCAAAACACTAATGAACATGAAATAAAAATAAATAAATCATTAAAAAAACTTTAAAAAGGTGAAATGTCACATAAAACCTGTAAACATAAATTCATATCATTTAGTCTGCCCAAAAATAATGACGAAAGCAAATATTTTTAAATCTGAATAAACACAACTTAGGCAACATCGCATGTGGAAGCAAGGTATGCAGACATACATTAAAGCAAGGTAGAAAGAAATAGAATTTTCTCTCCTTAATGACATCAGAATGTATGGAAACATAGGAAAAAGAATAATCTTCGTGTGGAAGGATTCATGCTGTTAGAGCAGCAATAAAGGACCATTAAGGAAAACCTCCTTTGGCTGAGAAAGAAGTCTCCGGCCTGAATGAAAACTAACGGTCTATTACATGGATTGTGTCAATCACCTGACGGAGGGACCACCCCTGGAAGGTGAGCTTTACCATGCTAAAGAGATGGGCGGAATAATATTCCCTTTAATGAGAAACTGTGCTTTTCCTTCCCAGAATTCCTGCCCTCCTGGTACAGTGTCTATGAGCAGCCATGAGGTTTGGCTGGGTCTGCCCACCTTTCTGAGTCTAAATCAGGCACAACTTCTCTTCTTTCCTTTTTTGTTTCTGTCTCTTTCTTTTGGAAGCTGGCAAGAACCAAAGTATTTTTTTTCTTCCCCTTTTCTGCTCTCTTCTCCTCCTGCAGGCCGTTGCTAAGGCCGTTGCTATGACTGCCAACTTGCCTGCCCTGTGAGGTTTTTTTTTTAATTGTGATAAAATTGTCTTCAAGTTTCCGTTTGACTCAATTCATAAACTCTTTCACTGATGAGACTTAATAACCCCAAAAGAGAACTTGGTTTCCTGTATCTCTGGCAAAAATGGAGGTACACACATTTTCAGATAACAATGATATGTTTTTTTTCACTCTTGGAAGCCCCTCTCTCTCTTAACAGAAACATCATTTGCTTTATTTTTATTTATTTTTAAAGATTATGTATATAGGTTTGGATATGTGCGGTGCAGCCAGTGCCTTCAGAGGCCGGAAGAGGGTGATGGATTCCCTGGGTTCCAGGCAGTTGTGAGCCCTCTGATGGAGGCTCTGGGAACCAAACTCTGGTCATTTGGGAGCAGCGAGTGCTCTTAACTGCTGAGCCATCTCTCCAGCCCCTCATCAGAACCTCTAAGGTAATGCTTGAATAAAAATTGATTTATTTATTATGTATACAGTGTCTTACGTATGCTGTCTGCACATTTGCCTACATGCCAGAACAGGACATCAGATCTCATTATAGATGGTTGGGAGCTGCCATGTGGGTGCTGGGAGTTGAACTCAGGTCCTCTGAAGAGCAATCAGTGCTCTTAACCTCTGAGCCATCTCTCCATTCCTAGACTTTATTTTTTTATTTCTTAATCTGCCAGTGGATTTTTAATAATAACAAAGCCATGAATGTCATGACAAAGGTAGACATCTAAAGTGAGTTTGCCCATCTTGTTTGTCATTAAGAACCGGGTTGAGTCAGGCGGTGTTGAAGCACGCCTTTAATCCCAGCACTCTTATCTGGGAGGCAGAGGCAGGTGGATCTCTGTGAGTTCAGGGCCAGCCTGGTCTACAGAGCGAGTTTCAGGAGAGCTAGGGTTGTTACACAGAGAAAAGCTGTCTTGAAAAACAAAACAAAACAAAACAAACAAACAAGAAACCAGGCTGAGTGAAGCTCTGGAGAGATGGCTCAGTGGTTAGGCACGCATGGCCCAAGCCTTGGGCCGTAGGCACCTGCACTCCCATACACAGACACATAACTAAAACTGAAACGTAGCTTTTTAAAAGAAAGGACATAATTAAGAACCAGGCTGATGGGAAAATGCTGTATACTTCTTCTCATATTCCATTGTTCAGAATTTAGGCATGTGAGCCCTTTGTAGGTGCAAAGGAGGCTGGGAAATGTAGTTTAACATCGGAAACTTGTTTCTCTGCAAAGATTCTCTGCTCCATCAAACGATGGGTCATGTCTACCACACACTGTTAGCACAGCTTGCCCAAGGCAGGGAGAGAGGGAAGGAGTCGTGATGGGGGAAGAGAAGTCATACTTTAAGCTGCAGGAAGGGGGGGGGGCGGTGATGTTATGTGACCAGTCTCTTAGTCCTTCAGTGAGCCTGACCTGCTTTCCTCAATGACAACTGGCGCAGTCCTGTGACAGTGGTGAGGAGTCTATCAAGCGTTGTCATTTGGATCCTGGAATCTTAGGATAGTACATCTCATACCGAGGATTCCTCACGGGGCACTTACCAAACAGGTTTGTTCTTCATGTGTATGAGTGCTTGCCTGTACCTATGTATGTGCAGGGTGCGCATGCCTACGGATGACTGTGAGCCCCCAGGTGGGTGCTGCCACTCAAATCCCCAGTCCTCTGCAAAGAGCAGCCAGTGCTCTTAGCTGATGAGTCACTGCTCCAGTCCTGGCAAAATGTGTTTCTGTAAAGTAAATCCTAAACCTCCAGTCTTCACTATGATTTCAGAGTCAAGTTTCTCTGGAAACATATTTCTTAGCTATATCATGTTTAGGCATTTACCTTAGCATGTATCACAGACATGTTTATGTGTGTGTGTGTGTAAGAGAGAGAGAGAGAGAGAGAGAGAGAGAGAAAGAGAGAGAGAGGAGTGGGGTGGGGATATTGGTTCTTTCTTGGGCTGTAGGGGAGAATCCATTTCATGCCACGATCCTAGACTCTGGCTGGCAAGCTTAGGAAATCGTCTGCCTCTAAATGCATCCTCTGGATCTCTACCTTCATGATGGTGAAACTCCTTCAGCCGATAGCTTTTAAGAGGCTGGACCAGGTTAGGATGTGACTTTTGGGTACCCAGATAAAAATCACCAGACCGTCCAGGGCTCGATCTCTCTCTCTCTGGTTCCTGCATTACACACCGGAGGTTGGATTTCTTGTTCCTGTTCCATGACTTTGCCCCTTATAATAAAGAATTATAATTGGAATCTTTTGGAGCTAGCTTGGGTTATTTGACTGGCATCCTCATCCCCTTTTTGGTAACACCTCCATAGTCGGATGGTGCTGCCCTTGTATGTGTACCTATCTGTCTCTGTGTCCAAAGTCTCTTTTGGATGCTAGGGGCCAGTGAGATGCTCAGCAGGTTGACACATTTACCACCCAGCTTGAAGAGCTGAGTTTCACCTACCAGGACCTGCGTGGGTGGAAGAGAGACCCGGCTCCCACAAGCTGTTCTCTGACTTTCACACTTGTGCAGCGGCAGCTACACCTTACCCTGCCTACAATATAGTTAAATACAATAAAAATCGATAAGATAAAAACTACATTGGATCAGGGCCTACCCTGATGACCTTGTCTGGACCATTTATAAAGACTTAATTTCCAAAAGGAGTCGCATATATTAAGGACTTCAGCTAGTTGAATAGTACGAGGATACAATTCAACCCACGACCGTCATTGCTTTAAGAACAAAATAATCAAAGGAAAGGGGCTGGAGAGATGGCTCAGTGGTTAAGAACACTGTCTACTCTTCCAGAGGACCTGGGTTTGATTCTCAGCATCCACATCGTGGTTCACAACTGTCTCTTAACTCCAGTTCTTTGTGGGTACCAAGCACTCACATGGTGCACAGACACACAGGCAGTCAAAAGAACGATACATATTCTAAAAATTAAACATATTGAAAAATATTAAAGGCACAAAAGTGGGGAGCATGAGAATGAGCAAAGCCCACCGTACCAGTGTCACCCAGCCCCTGTTGACTTCTCACAGTCTGTCGTTTTGTGTTTCCAAGCTTATCTTCTCGGACTTAAAACAGTTGCGAACTGCTACGAGGGTGAGCCTTGAACAGGGTGAAACAATTGAAGTGTGTGTGTGCCGGGGTGGGCTGCTGAGCTCAGATCTGGGCTCGCATCCAAGCGGCTATGTGCATGTACACACAACATCTGAGCTTTCCACAAACTTCCGTCCGCTCATCTGTAAAACCAGGGGTGATTCGTATCTCACAAGATTATTACCGTGACTCAGTGAGCAGCGTGTTCGCTAAGCAGCTTAAGCACTGACGGTATCAGGGGAAGGAAAGCTGCATTTGAAGGTGGCGCTAGCATCTCTCCAGGCTGGCTTTCCTGAAGCGGCGAGCTACAGCTCTATGTAGCACTAATAGCGGCAGGCACAGTGCTGTAGGATGGCGATCGAGAGACGTTTAACCTTAACTGAATTGTGCAGCGCTGCCAGGTGCCCGCCTCCTCAACCATTAACCCTCCCACGCATCCCCTCTGTCACGCATCTCTCCTGCCCATCTCCCCTACCCACAACACGCCATCCTAATTTTTATGAGTTTCTAAGTAAGTTGCCAATATCATTACCGTTTCCTCTGAGCCTTGCCTTATGCGCACGCTTCACTCCCGCCCACCATTTGTATTGCCCAGAATTGTTCAGAAAGCTTTGCTCCGAGATATTTTATACTGCACAAACACTCAAGAGCTCATTGAGGGATTTTTTCCCCAAATAGTTGCCCTGTGAAACACAGACACTTATCAAGTTGCATAGCATTTCCATCCATCACCCGAGAAGCTTCCTGTCCCCTCCTTCCCGTTAACCCCACACCCACCCACCCTCAGAGGCAGCCATTGCTGCTTTCTATTGTTTGTCTTTTGTGGAACCTTACAAAACAAGAGTCAGGCGGGCTGCACACTTTGGAATCAGGTTTCTTTATTGAGCATGTTTTTGAGATTCATCTGTGTCATTGCATAGGCTATATGTGGTGGTTTGAATAAAAATGGCCCCCATAGGCCCATAGGGAGTGGCACCATTTGGAGGTGTGGCCTGTTGGAGGAATGTGACACTGCTCCCCCCCTTCCCGCTTTGGAGTCTCAGATGATCAAGCCATGCCCAGTGTGGTAGTCTCTTCCTACTGCCTGCAGAACTCTCAGTTCCTTCTCTAGCACCACGTCTGCCTGAGTGCCACAGTGCTCCCCACTATGACAATAATGGACTAAACTTCTGAAACTGTAAGCCAGCCCCAATTAAATGCTCTCCTATATAAGAGTTGCTGTGGTCATGGTGTCTCTTCACAGCAATAGAAGCCCTAACTGAGACACCATGGCTCCATTTTTATCTTGGTTCATTATCTGTTTTACAGAAACACCCCATTCATTTACCCACTTACCCACTCTCCTCCTGATGAACAGTTGGGCTGCTTCTTACGTCTTGATTTTTGTGAAAATGTTACTAGATATTCTCGTGTGCAAATACATACTTTTCTATTGCTTGAGAGTTTAATTGCTCATCGTAGGGCAGATAGATGCTTCTTGTATTAGAGATGTTAAAAAAAAGAAAAGAGAGAGAGAGAGAGAGAGAGAATAGAACTCTTTTTCCAAAGTAGCTGTGTTATTCTAGACTCCCAGCAATAATTTTCCAAGATGAAAAATAACAACTCTTTGGCGAGAGCCCAGCCAGGAAGGTGCTGCCCATGGAACCTTTGCTGTTGTCCAGAGAGGAACGGCAGGGCCTTACAGGGGCCTCCAAAGCCACAGGGACCTCTCCTGTTCTTCCAAGAGGTTTATAACACAGCTTGATTTTTCTCCCTGCATGTGTCCCGAATAATCTAAAGCTATGACCTGGACAAGGAAACGGTCTAGAGAGAAAAGACAGACAGTGTTTTTAACTTGGGCAGTCATTTCACAGGTAAAAATAGATCTATAGCTGTGAAATACTTTAATAACTATTCTAATGTGTTCTTTTGTTAATTTGAACAGGTTTGGCCTATTTAATACCAGTCTGGGCCAGGAGAGGAAGACATTTTCACGCTGCCTCTGGTTTTTGCATCCCGACTCTGTGGCAGTCACTGGGGTTCTTGGTTCTTGGCCTCCTCCCAGGGCCCCCTGTAGTGTGGTTCTGAGTGTTGCCCCAGAAAGCTAAATCTTGTATTGTGGATTTGGCCATTTCAACAAAGCTGTGAACGTTAGTTAATCACTTTGCCTTTTACATGAAGTATCTTCAGTGAGGAGAAAGTCTTGGAGGGGAGACTGTGGGCTGGATGGTTGAAGCTTCAGTTTCAGAAGCTACGGCTTCTGGGCCTTCTATAACATCAGTAACAGTCCCTCTCTCACCTCCCTGATATAATCCCTGAGGGAGGGCTGGCCTCTCCTCCAGTTTAGTGTTGCTGAGATCGAATGTTTCTGGAAAGAGCCAAATCACACCCCACGCTGACCCTTCTGCAAGGCCGAGGAGCTCATTAGAAGATCGACGGTAAGGTCAGGTTGGAAGGTTGTGGAGTCTGATGACAATTCATCTTGGGCTTCCTAGCCCTCTGAAGAGTCATTTATGCTCCCCTCTGATGCTCCCTGGCATCTTTGTTAGTTCTCTGGGATGTACAAGGCACTAGCTCCCACCATCAAAAGGCCAACAGCACAGCTAGAAAGGATTCCAGGCGTCCAGCCGAGACAGATCCCGACTTTTCTGGAGCCCACCTGCCAGAGGTGTCCCCCAGTGTCTCCATTTACATCTTCCTTTGCTCTGCTGTTATAAAAAACTTCTGGAAACTCTCACCATACTGGAACCTGGAATTTGGAGTTCTGAGCCTGTGTCCTAGGGGCACTGTCATTATATTTAGATTCAGGAGAAATCATCTCCTTGAGATGAGAACCGTATTTGGGGGTTCCTGAGGGCAAAGACCTGCTGTTCTGGTCAAGAGAAAGAGCTGATGAGAGAGAGAGAGGTCAAGTAGGTGCCTCTGTTGCAAAGCCCTGCAATGGAAGGAAAAGCCCAGCCCTACAGACTTTCCTGTAGGCTGCTCAGACATATATCACTGTCTGTCTGTCCATCAGACTTAGAACTAGAATCCAGGAGTGATATTGTCTCAAGGTCAGGTTTATCTGAACTAAGTAATGGCAGCAGATGTCTCAGGCATACTGTTTAAATAGATGTCCCTGCCACTTAGGCCACATTTTCCAAACTAAAGAGCTTTTAAGGAAAAACACGGCTGGTCCTTCAGTTTTGGGGAAAGGAAATTCATTTGCAAAGAATCCAGTCCCAGTAGAGATGATGCCAGGATGGAAGGTCCACATTTCAGGGCCGAGGAGCCCTGGGGCTGTGCCTTTCAACTATGGATCTTCCAGGCCTTCGTGGAAGGTTTTCTTCCTGGACCTGCAGGATGGTATTGGCTGGCAGAACCTATGTAAAATGTACTCCCTCCCTCCTCCATACTTTAAAATGCAGACCTGAAGGGGACCACGCCCTACCAGTGAGGAGGTAGCCAACAGCTGGCCCTCCATCGTGCTTAAAGTGGATTTGGGCCTGGTTTGAGCCCAGCGTGACCAGCTTTCATCTGTGAAACTTTGAAAAGGGTCAGAGAACAACTAATTAAAAGTGTTCCTCTTGCTGCCACAGAAATACAATAATGACTTTAAAAGATTTTCCTCTCTTAATTAAATGCCAGCTACCTTTGCTGATTTCAAGCCCAAATTGCCAATGCTGTTTTTTCTCTCTCTCATGATTACAAAAGAGGAGATTGAAAGCCAACAGTAAACATGTGAAGTTAGAGAGTTTGTGTCCCAGATCATTTTGTCCAAATGAAGTTTTGTTCTCTCTTTGCTTTTCTCAGACAGCTAATGGTGGGTGGTAGGTTTGAGGCTAGGAGCTCATCAAGCCATACCCACTCATAGTAGCCTCTTGGTCATAGCTGCTGCCAAAGAAATGGCAAGTGCCCTACAGAGAGAGCCTGTCTGTGAATCTGAGTCCCATTAGCAGGCTTTCCAGGTATCCAGTGTCTTTGTTACAGTTTCTATTGCTCTGAAGAGACACCATGACCATGGCAACTCTTATAAAGGAAAACATTTAATTGTGGTGGTGGCTTACAGTTTCAGAGGTTTAGTTCATTATCATCATGGCAGGGAGCATGGTGCCTGGCAGCATGGTGGCATGCAGGCAGACATGGTGCTGCAGAACTATACATCTTTGATCCAAAGGTAACAGGAAGTGAACTGAACACTGGGCATGGCTTGAGCATATAACACCTCAAAGCCCACCTCCACTTCCTCCAACCAGGCCACACCTACTCCAGCAAAGCCACAACCCTTAATGCCAGTCTCTATGAGCTCATGGGGCCAAATACATTCAAACTACCACACCAAGACTCCAAGAAATAAATGGTAGACCTCAGACAGAGCTGCTCAAGTCATGCCCATCTGCTGCCCTTTCTACCTCTACCTTCATAGTTGATTCTGGGATCCCCACTGGCCAAGGAGACACAGACACCAATAACCTTGTAAGACTCCCCAGGCACCGGATTCTGGGAGAATGTCAGCCTTCCCATTTCTCACTTCCCCACATGCAAGTTTACAGGCCAAGGCTGTCCGTGGCTTATCCCTCACCTGAATGATGGGTGCGCCTTAACTAAATGTGACTCTTCTCCTAACCTCCCCCACATCCTCTCTTCTTCCAAATGCAAGCTCCTCCTCTGCATCCTCAGCAACCAGGGGATGAGAGCTACCATGGCTACTGGTAAGCACTGTGGGCATTCACCAACCATACAACATGAAACCTTTCCCTTCTTCTGACACTTACTAGAGAGGACCGCTATTCTGCCTTGTAGATCTGACTGTTCTTAGGGCCCTATCCTCCTCTTGTCTGTCTGTAGTGTTAGCAACACTTCAAACATACTCTTACCAGAGAGGATGATCTGCCTCAGTGCCCACCTTGAACCTGTCAGTGGGTTGTTGTGGGTGTGACCATGGTCATGATGATGGCTGTCCTCACCTGGGTGCTATCTTCTCACCACACCATGAAGCCCCTGGATCCACAGATTGTGGTTCATTATCTTTCTTTCTTTGGTCCTCTTTAGGTCTTTTTTTTTTTTTGTCCTGTGTCCTATCTCATGAATTTCAACCTGAGAGCGTTACAAAGTCAGGGCCAGGTTCATCCCATCAGCGAATCCAGGGGGTACTGAACTCTCTGGATGGTGGGAGGTGGGTGTAAGGGCTAAAGTTAAGCTGCAAGATCCACTTGCCCATGGACAGATCACTTCCTGGAATGCTGGGAGTTGTTGTTCCTGTGACATAAGAAGTCATGTGTTTCCACTTCAACACACAAGGTTGGTTGTCCCAACTGCACAGGGCATGCTTGCTCACTTGTAAGCAGGAGATACGGAGACAGGAAGTACATCAGGATGTATGCTTGCCCCTGATTCGATGAAGAGGCTTTGGGGAGTTGGCCTTTAGAAGCATCCAGCCAGTGTAGCTCACAGCCAATCTCTGGGCATCCCAGGTACAAATCTGGCCAGTGCTAAATAAAACTTGCTTTACTTGGATAACTGTAGAACTGGTCTTTCTCCTCAATATTTTCAGGTTTAACATTGGGAAGGTGAGAGTTTCTTTCCACAACTGTGTTTGACCTCCTCGCTATTCATCTTTAAACTATTATTTTTATGTATGTGTATGTGTATATATGTATGTGCCATGAGTGCATAGTGCCCATGGAGGGTGTCAGAGCCCCAAAAGCTGGAGCTATAGTTGGTTATAAACCATCTGAGATGGGTGCTGGGAAACAAACTTGGGTCCTCCAGAAGAGCAGCAAGTACCTAACTGTAGGTGGAGACTGCTCGTTCATTTCCCGGCTACTCAGACCGGAATAACAACACAGAAACTATATTAATTACAACGCTGTTTGGCCAATAGTTTAGGTGTATTTCTAGCTAACTCTTACATCTTAAGTTAACCCATTTCTATTAATCTGTGCATCACCACGAGGCTGTGGTCTGCCGGTAAGGTTCTGGCTGGCCGTTTGTGTTTTTTTTTCTCCTTCGGCAGCTACATGGCATCTCCTTGACTCCGCCTACTTTCTTTCTATATCTCTGTTCAGATTTCCTGCCTGGCTTTACTAAGCCATTGACCGAAACAACTTCTTTAATAACCAATAGTAATAAAACATATCCATAGCATACAGAGGGGAACCCCACATCACCTAACCTCTGAGCCATCTCTCCAGCCCAGCACCACCTCTTAAAAATGAAATTTACAATAAATAAATAAATAAATAAAAATGAGATTTACAGGTCAATCATCATGGGTGCTCCTGTGCGCGGGCAGAGGTCAGGGGCAGATAATGATTGTAGCCTCTCCATTTAGTGTGCAATAATAGGAAACTGTACAATGGGCCATTGTCCCATGAAGAAGAAAGGGCAAGTGCATGGAGCCCAAGTTAACTTACTAGAGTCACCAGGACGAACACTGCTGATGATGACATCGGTTAAACAGGAATTCACTGAGCCGGTTCTCCCAATCAGAGTGCAGAATCAGGCTGCCTGCAGGGGCAGTTTTTTCTGATGATGGTGAGGCAGGATTTATTCCACCTCCCCTCCCCACAGCTTTGGGTGGTTTCATAGCAACCTTCAATAAATGTTGGGTGTGGAGGCTGTGCTGGCTAGGTTTTTATTTATTTTATTTTATTTATTTTTGTCAACTTGACACAAGCTAGAGTCATCTGGGAAGAGGGAGCCTAAATTGAGAAAAAACACCTTCATCGCTGACCTATATGCAAGTCTGGGGGCAATGTTTTGATTAAAGATTGATGTGTGTCACACCTAGGCAGGTGATCTTATGTTCCATAACAAAGCAGGCTGAGCAAACCACGGAGAGCAAGCAGTAAGCTGAATCCTGCCTCCAGGTCCCTGCCTCCAGGTCCCTGCCTCCAGGTCCTGCCTCCAGGTCCCTGCCTCCAGGATCCTGCTTTCAGTTTCTGTCCTGACTTCACTCAGTGATGGACTGTGATCAGGATTATGTAAGTTCAATAAACCCTTTCCTCTCAAGTAACTTTTTGTTATGGCTTATCACATTGAAACTGAACTAAGACAGGTAGCAGAGATATTATATTACCCCAGTGTCTACCTTCACAGGGATTTGCCCCTTCTTTCCCATTGTCTTTTTTTTTTTTTTAATGAAGATACCATATTGTAACATGCCTGATAGTGGTCAAGATATTCTCAAGAGACAGTTGTGTCCCCAGTTTTGACTACCAGACTCTTGAAACAACTGACTCGAGAAATTGGAATTCCCCTAAGAATCTCATGCTGGAAGAAGAGAAAACCAAAATCTGAGCCAATGAGTGGTGGGCTTGTCTCCTGCAAAGAGATTTGTAATTTAAGCCACCATCTCACAGGAAAGTGGAGCCAAAGGAAGCAGCGTGCCCATGATAGTGGACCACACTTGTCCAGCACTGCTTAGATGCACCCAACTCTGGCCTTCTGCTCAAATCTAAACTCATGTCAGGACCCCAAATGATGTATGGGAAAGGTCAGTGGACCAAATGGTGGGCTTGAGGGGGTCGATGGACACTCTGTGTTTCTTTTCCCAATGTAGCCACATTAAATGAACCACTTTTTCCTGTTTTCACCATTAATTACACTTTTAAAATTGAGTCATCTAAGACGGGTGCCAAGCCTGGCTTGTTGGAGCACAGGCTGTGAACCAAGTCTGATAAGAATGCTATGTGCAAACCCACCCTACTACGGCCCCATTTTAGCGTAGCTCTCTATGTAAAGAGCCTTCCTCCAAGTGAAGCCCTACTCTGGGATGCTGGGGGTCAGCATTGCATCATATTTGTTTTCAGGAGACAGAATTCGGCTCACAGCAGAACCGGGAGCTCCAGCTGAGGTGTGACCGAGTTTCCAGCAGTGTGTCCTTGAGAGGACATGCATAGACCATATTTGCCATCGTAAAATTCTATGTAAGGGGTTATTCTTCCCTTATTTTCAGAGGATCCTGAATCCCCAAAAGCATCTGTATACTCCCTCAGAGGAGCCTCCAGCAGTTCTAGAAGTAAGGTAATGTGCTTACTTCCAACAGAGGAAGAGGCTCAGGTAGGGATGGGGCCAGCCTGAGAGCTCACAGCCAGTGCTGCTACAGCTGCGTCTGTCTGCCTGCCTCCATGTCCAGGCTTCTCTGCATGCTACCAATTTGCTAACAGCTTCTTCCTTTTCTCTTTCAGGAGATCACTCATCTGAATTGTGGGTTTTTTTTTCTTTTTTTTAATTAATTGGGCAATTTGCATAGAAGGGAATAAATTACTGACATAGAAAGGCACATTCTCCTAATCAAATGTGTTTATTTAAAGCTGCAGGGGAAAATCTGGTAGGGAGAGAAGTCAGTGATGGTTGTTGGTTCTGGAGGGGAGCAGGGCTTGTGGGGGAGGGGTGCTGGGATGTCTGAGAGGAAGAACAGGTGGGCAGGCGTGAGCGCCACAGCAGGGTGCAGGGCACATGGCCAGGTCCCGGAATAGCAGAGCAGGTTACCAGTGCTCTGCCTGCCTCAACCTTCATCTTTGAACATCTGTGAAGCAATGTAACAACACCACTCGGGATGGGTGAGCACTTGCCTAGGGTGCACAAGGCCCTGGGGTCAGTTCCTAGCACTTTAAATCAATAATAATTAAAAACAACAACAACAATAACAACACTGGCAGCCTGTCAAACCCAGTGTGTGGTGATGTCATTAGCCAACTTAAATGATACATAAATAAAGCATACTTTTTTGAGGGGAATAGAACAAAGGTTTGGGGGGATGTGTGAAGTTTGAGGTAACAGATGAGAATTTCTTTAGACATAACCAGCAGAAAGAAGAAGTTCATGGCTGGGACTCCCATGAGAAAGAGCAAGGCTGCAGTTAGACAGTTAGGGATTATTATTGGCAGAACTATTTTTTTAACGCATAGGTTCAACCATCCATTTTAGGAACTAACAGGCAAGCAATTCTGTGTCTATAAATAGACTGCTAAAACTCAGTGACAATGGCTACAGAAGATCTGGGAGGTGGCCAGAGAAGAGCTTACCTGGTCTGAGGGGAGAATTTCAGAAAAGCAGTGAATTTTAAACTGAATCCTGATTATGAGCTCTGATGTGATTGGTAGATTCCACAGTTTGGAAACTGAGGAAACCCTGGGATAAATCTAGCACAGGGAAAAGTAGATCTGGGCCTTGTGAGTCAAGCCATTGTTAAAGCAATTCTAGACTAGATCTAATGTCCTGACGGAAAATAGGGTTCTGTTGTATGTTGTCAAGACAATTCTGCTATGACAAGCGGACCCAACATCCCACTAAGCCTCAGGTGGACAGGTGGCTCTCTTCGACATGAGCATCCAGGGAGCCACGTGCCCTTCATCATGTAGCTCTGTCATCCTAGAAAGCCCCCAGCTCCTACATGTTGAAGGATGGACCGATCAGTGAGGAAGAGCAGAAAAGCCCACTTTCCTGAAAGAGCCAACCTAGACACGACACATTCCACACCCACTCACAAGCGGGCAATGATGACTGGCATGCATGAAACATGAGAGGCGACCTGGTGACAACTCCCAATATGAGATGGGACCATGAAAGACTCTGGGGACCTGGCAAGCTCTGTCAGTATTAGCATCAGCTGAGTAGCAGAGGGAGCACTGAGTACCGTGTGTGACTCAGCATAGAGGGCCCCGGACGGTAGCAGGGCTCAGTGGGCCTGGGCAATGTGACTGATTCTCTGAGTGGCTCCTGGGTGCAGATAGGAGCAGCTGAGGGTATGAAGGCCAACTACCTACAAGTCAAGCTTGACAGCTGCTACACAGTTTATTTGGAATATGGCCCCTGTGCGTTCAGAAATGGGTTCCATGTGGTACAGGACAGAGGGGCCGGACACAGTGAATAAAACAGAAACAGGCAGGGATTATCTGGTCACAACTGCGGGAAGTGAAGATGAGGTGGTCCTGCAGCAGGGCCCTCAGAAGTGAGAGTTGAAGGAGGCAGAGAGAATCTCTAGTTACCCCACAGGAGTGGCTGCTGGAAACTACAGGGATGCCAGGGCACCCATGGTGCCTCCTCGGAGTCTGACATCATCGGGGGAGTCACGAAGGTCAGCAGAGCTCAAGGGTCACATGTTCATTCTCTAGCAGTGTAAGATGAAGAAATCCAGGTACCTGAAACAACTTATATCTAGACTAGAAGTGAGTAAGTGTATTGTAGGTAAGACAGCATCACTTCCAACTGTCAGAAAACAAGAGACAAGCAAGCAGAGAAGGAGGGTGTTCACTAAGTGAGGTCAAGACAGACTTGTGGGTGCTTGAGGCAGATGAGAATGGATGAGCTAGATAAATAACAATGTAAACACACACACACACATGCACACGCACACACACACATGTGTGCGCGTGCACACTCCATAGGTTATGCCAGTAGGGGTTAGAACCAGCATAGCTCTGTACTGGTGAGCATGTCTACACCTAAATCTTGGTTTCTGAGTTTCTTGCTGCAATACAAGCAACTAAGTCTTCTTAGGGACACAACAGATTTCAGGACTGGGAAAGGGGAAATATAAGATGAGCCCGCAGTATCAAATGAACTGAGAAAATGAGTCCTGGAGGTGTGGCTCAGGGGCAGAGCACTCACCTGGCATGTGTAAGGCTATGGGTTTGTGCAAAATACACACACACACACACACAAACATACATACACACTAGTATACATACATACATGCTTGCATTCATACACATATCAACACATATGTGTACATACCTATACATTGACAATACAAGCATGCATATACACACATGTACAAATATAGACAAATGTATATGTATAAGCATGCACACACAATACATACATGTATGCATCTACATACTTATGTTTATATAAATATACATGTGTAAATACATGCATCTGTATACACATACATACATTCACATATACAATCACACACAAATGTATATACACATGCATATACACATATTCATATGTATATACATAATGCCATGTGGGATTGCAGGACACATCCTGCATCTGAAAAAGGATCTTAGTGGAAAATCTGGTGCTATTTGCATAAAGTCTACAGATTTATTTTAAAAATAATCTATGTGAACATCATTTCAGGATTTATGACTGTGAAATAATATTTTAATCTTACCATTAAACATTATACTTCCACACAACTAAACTCAGGAATGAAAACTGTCCCTAGCGATGGGAAATGGGGCCACCCCTGGTTCTGACAGGCTGTAAGTGGGGGCCAGGGAAGGGGCCACAGCTGTAAGCTTCCTAAATGCAGACAGGAAGGAAGCAGTTTCTGTTGTAGGGCCTTTGAGGCAGTTAACATATTTAACCTGCAGCAGCCCTGCAGGAGACCGAGGTGCTCATACATAATTCCAGGCTACAAGCAGGGAAAGCCAGGCAGAGTGAGAGGCCCAATGGTGGAGGCTATTGGTTGTGTGTATGGTAGGTAAACCGCTAAGCGTCCTTTCATGGAATTCTCGTAAAATGAGGCAAAAGCAATTCAGATATCCATTTGAAAGATGAGACCTCTGCTCTCTAGAGAGAAGATGCTGGCAGATACAGGCTGCTTGCCTTCCCCTCCGGCCCACTGTGCTGCCAGCCCCCTGTAGGCTCCACCGGGTACCCAGTAAACGGCTCACCAGGAACCTCAAATGAAACATAAATTCAGCTCTTCCACAAACTCTATTCGTGATCCCTCTGACTGAAGGCAGAGAAAGACAAAGACTGATAAAGGGGAGACCTCGGAGAACATGGAAGGAGACGCAGTAGGATTCCAGAGGGCAGCCTGGCCAGTGGAAGGCAGCTGTGACCTATTGAGCCACAGGTCTGACTTCCTGGGGAGGGAGAGACCCTTTTTGATGAAAGGGCAGGAGTGGGGATGGGGGGTAAATACCATGCTATGCCAGAGTAGTCTGACATTGATGTTGCCTTGGAAACCAGCCTTTTCCTTCAAGCTTGCTAATTTTGGAGGCTTCTTGGAAACATGATGAGGAATTTATCTCCTCTTCTACACAAGTCCCCAGTCAGATTAGAGTGGACTGTGGGGGTGGCACAGGGGATAAATGGATTCATGGCAGTTCTAAGAGGTGGTCTCTCCATTCCCTCCCCCCCCCAGAGCATCTCCCTAAAATAACTCTGTCCTGATCACCTGCTGGGGCCCCCTCCAGCGCCATTATCTCTTCCCCCTGTCAGGCAGCAATTACCCACTCACTTGGCTTGCTCCCTGGCTGTCCTCCAGCCTCAACTGTGAGCCTCAGGGAGCAGGATAGCTTCCTTCCAGGTTGAGGCTCTGCCTATAGCACTAGGCTAGGGACGAGATCCCCGCAGCACCAGTAAGACCTTCCCCTCCTCTTCTGCATCTTAAAGACGCTGTTCCAGTGACTTCAGAGGGTGTCTCTGCAGAGCCTCACTCCCAAATTCTTTCTTCTAGCTGGAACCTGTCCTCCACAACCTGCCTCTCAGGCTGCCACCCACCCTGGGACATCTAACCCACTCTTAAGGAACTCAAGTCACTGTCCCCACACTGCAGGGCTCCCCCTCGGAAGAGGTCCTGGTGTTGATAAATAGATTGAAAAGTGTGCAGAGGCCACAAAGGGAGTCTCTTCCACTAACCTAAGTCCTGGTTTTATGATCATTGCTGGCTCAGCAGGGCTCTGTGAAAAAGGAGGTTTTCTTGACTAAATCTTTGATTAAGTTCTTCTCACTGCTCTGGCGCTTCTGCTCATCCAGGGGATTATATTCTCTTTATTCTGATGAGAAAATTATAACCCCACTAGGAAAAATATCAATGTCACCCATAATAATCAAGATCCCATTGCCCCTCCATTGCCTCTTCTCTGTCCTTTCTCCCACCATTATGCATATTGCACATGGCCGCTCAAGGTGGAGCAAAGATAACCTTGGTGGTTTCTCTTTCTTCTTTCTGGCTTTATTTATTTTTTTTGGCAATAGAGTGGCAAATCCACTTATGACAGAATGTTTGAACATGTGCTCATTAAGTCTTTAGTTGACTCTGTGTAGCTGAATGATGCATCTGGTGTTTACATGTTGGCTGTATGGATCCATGGCCTCTGTAAGTGGGATGCCAGCTCATAGCCCTGCCTGGGCCTCCCAGGCTCACTGTTTCCAAAGATGGGCTGGCTACCCAGAGCTCTGGGGTATAAGTAGGGTTGTCTCTGCCCTGGGCTTACAGCTTGCACAGCCCCTGAGGGCTGGGGCAGGGCTGCCTTCCTTCTCTCTTGTAGTCACGCCCGGCTGGTCCCAATCCCCCAGTTTTACGATTAGTGTAGTGTGCCTGCTTCCAGTTCTATCTGGCCAGTCCTGCCCTCCTCCCCGAATGGCCTGCCATCTGAGGCAGGAAGATGTGCGGGCACAAACTGCACAGCGTCGAGATGCGTAGCTGCTGCTGCTGGAACGGTGGTTAAGACGTGAGCACCAAGATGCGTGGGTTGGAATCACAGCTCAAGCACTTACCACAACACCTCGCACAAAGGCTTCGTTGCCTCTGCTTGTGCAACAGTGACTGCCGATGGCAGGGATGTCGAAGGTAGGGGAGGTGCCTTCCTGGAACTGCCGAACACTTAGCACTTGGCACAGCAAAGGGCCTTTGCTATTCTTAGCGTTAAACACTTAGGCTGAGTTCAAGCTAAGAATAAGCCAGTTGGCTTTTTGTGAGAGCCGCAGTTTGATGTTCTGAGAAATGAGCAGTAATTGTGACTGTGTTGCCCGGAGTCTGACACACAACAGAACGAGTTCGGGGCCAAGAAATCAACCAAACCTAGATTTAAACCCGTTTGTCTACTGGGGCCCAGGGCAGCCTCTCCTTGCCTTTGAGCTTCAGTTCTTCATCTGTCTGATGTTGTCAATAACTGTCATCTAAAGCGGCTAAGACAATAGCGGCACTGGTGTTCTCTGCCTCCTCCTTGAGATGCTGGCTGGCAACCAGATGCATCGTAGCAAAGGCACCAGCAGACCCCGCTTCTGCCACTGTCTGTTTCTGTATCTAATTTTTGTCTCTAAACTTCAGGGTAGTGACATGTGTGGTAGTATATGCTATGGTTTGAATCTGTGACCCAAAAGTATGTGTCGGAAACTTGGTCTCCAAAATAACATTGTGGGAGGCGGATCCTGGTGAGATGGCCATGGGGACTCCAGCCTCATCAGTAGGTTAATGCTGAATACGAGTGAAGGCTTGCTCCTGGAGATGGATTCCTTGCTTTCTTATACTGACTCTTGGCCTTCCTAGAAGGCGCCGCCCACCTTCTAGTTCAATCACTTCCAGCAACCAGATCTATGAGAAAAAAAAATTCATTTCTATCTAAATTACTCAGTCATGTCAGGACCTCAGTACAGAGTCAGGCCCTGAGTATCATTCCAGGCTCTCAGTGTAATGGAAGAAACTTAGTAATGTGTTAGGATTTCAGTATCTTATCATGCCCCACTCACTATGCCAGGACGTCAGGATGGCACCACTTTAGTCCTTCAGGAGCCATGTCAAGCCCTCAGCAACATGTTAAAACTTCAGAATCATGGCAAGCACTCCATGTCAGTATCATGTTAGAGTCATACCATGGCAAGCACTCCATGTCAGTATCATGTTAGGGTCATAACACACATCCAGTAACACCAGGACTTAGAATCTCTTCATGCCTAAACATCAGGTGGGACCTCAGTGTCCTTCGATTGATGTCATATCCTCAAAACTATGTCAGAACTTTGGTATCATGTCAGGCCTAAGTATAATGACAGGACCTCAACATTATGTGGGACCTTAGCAACACGTCAGGCAATCTGGATCATGTCAGTGCCTCAAAATTACGCCTGCATCCTGTGAGGCCCTTAGTATCACATGTCCTCACTGATGCTGTGACCTCAGAGACATATCAGGATGTGAGCCTATCAACAGGTCCATAGCAACATGTCCGAATATTAGCATCTCTGTTACCATGGGAGTTCCTGAGCATTATGTGAAAATATCAGCTTTACCCATTCCCCTTGCATTATGCTATTTCCTCTGTATCATGCTATGATCTCGTTAGCATGTTGGTGTCAGATTCTTCTATCCGAACCTCAATGTTATAGCAGAACCTCAGTATTATGTCTGTCAATCAGGATTCTATTAGGTCCTCAGCCTCATGCTAGGTCCTCAGAAAAATAGCGTTAGTCTAATGTCATGTCAGAACCTGTGCATTATGTCAGCAGCTTAGTAGGTCTTCAGCATCATAGTGTTGTTCCAGACCTTGACATCACGTCTTCACCTGTGTCATGAGTGGATCTCTCATATCATGTTAGCTCTTCTCTGTCATGACCTGAGTGTCATGTTAGACATTCAACATTTTATCAGGGCCTTAGCAATGTGTCAGGACTTAATTTCACTGCAAGCCTTCAGCATCATGCCAGACAACTGGTGTCATGTCAATCCTCAGCATGATGCCAGACCACAGTGCCATGTTAGCCTTCAGCATGAAGTCAGGACCTCAACACAAAGCGAGGACGGTGGCACCATGCCTTCCATCAACATACAACCTCAGCAGAATGGGAGGACCTTAGCATCATTTCAGGTGCTCAGCATCAGGCCAAGGCCTTTGTATCAGGACAAGCTTTCCCTGTCAGGTCTGAAACCCACCGTATCAAGACCTCAGCATCATAGCAATATCTCAGCATCATGTCATTTTCTCAAGGTCACGTCAGGTCTTTTGCATCATACCAGAAACCCAGCGTATCAGGCTTGGATACCATGTCCGGCTCTGCAAATGATGTAATCACCAATAACACCATGGTATGCACTCAGAAACATGTCAGTGTGACATCCACACCTCAGTGTTAGGTATAAGCCTCAACATCACTTCCGAGCCTCACTATGAGGACTTCACAGTCTCGTTAGGACCTCAGGACCACATGAGGTTCTGAGCATCATAGGTGGGCCCTCATCGAGGCACTGCCTCATTACTGTGTCGGGTTTTCTGTGCAATGCCAAGGCTGCAGCATCATATGAACCAGAACCTGAAGCAGAACCTGACTGAACCTGAGTGCCACTGCAAGATATTAGCATATATCAGATCTTTCCACAGTATCAAAACATCTAGTCCTCAAGATCACGCGAGGCCTTTGTTATCATATCAGGACCTCAGCACCATTATCAGTTCCTTGCTGTCAGGTCATGACTTCAACACCATGTCAGACTTCAGATATCCTGCCAGTCTTTTGGTATCATGTAGGTACTTCAGCCTCACGTTAGGCCCTTGGTATGACACAAGTCATTATGTCAGACTCGTGGTGCCCCGTCAGGTTCTCAGTACCACGTTACAGCTTCAGCACCAGACACCACCTCAGCGTCATTTCAGTTCCTGTCAGAAACTCACCAGCTTGTTAGGACCTCGACATAATATCAGGCTTCCAGTTTCGTATAAAGACCTCAGCATCGTGCTGGACCCCAGCATCATATCAGGGACTCAGCATCAAGTTACTGCATCAGTACCATGTGGATACAGAGCATCATTTTATGTCCTCAGTATACGACAGAACAGACCATCATGTGTGGACATCAGCATGACATCTGGACATGCCGTCACCGTCAGAGCTCAGCATCGTTTCAGGACCTTATTTCAGTAACATATCAGGACGTCAGTATAGTGCTGTAACTTCAGTATCAAGTCGTCAGCCACTCACCCCCGAGTCAGGCCTGCGGCAGCCTTTTGGAAACTGAGTATCATATCCAGGTCCTCAGCATCATCTCAGAACTTCAGTATGTGATCGGGTAGCGAATACAGAGTCAGGCTCTTGCCAGCATGCTGGCTCCTTACTGGCATGTCGGAGCTTTAGTATGACGGCACAGCTGTAACCTCAGGTCAGCTTTATGTAAGAATCTCAGCATCACGTCAAACCCTCTGCATCATCAGGATCTCTGCGTCATGTATCATGTCAGGCCTTCTGAGCCAATCAGAACAGCGGCAGCACACCATGACCTCAGCATTATCCGCCTCTTGGTGTTACATGCTCCGTATCATGTCACACTTCAGCATCCTATTAGCTCCTTAGCAACACATCTGGACCTCTGCCCGGTGAGGACCTAGTGCCATATGACACCATCTTTAGGGTCTTAAGGCAATGGTTACTTTAAGGTGGAGATCCCCCACCCCGTGCCCCCTGTGCCTCCTCCCACCTAACAGGGCACTCTGCTCCTGGCCTCCCAATCCCCTCTCCATCAGGCTCTGAGGAGAAGGAGAAGCTGTAAAGGACAGTCAAGACGCTCAGACACATCTATGTTTATTTTTTTTTCCTGTCAGAAAATCTCAAGAATTACACCAAAAAATACTTCAGCCTCTGCTACCTACTGACAAAAATACACCACAAAATTATAAAGCGCTCTGTGGTTTTGCTAGGGACAATTTGTTGATCCGCTTCAGATGACGAATGAATTTACAGGTGACTCAAGGTGATGGGAGGACGGGCGGTGGGGGGGAGGGAGGAGGGAGGACAAATCAGATGAGCGTGTTTGGCAGGATAGCTTGAGCTATGCTACTCCTGTTACCCAGCTGCTGTGTAAAATGATTTCAGCAATAAAGCAAGCCACAAAAAGCACTCTTACATGGCCTGTTGGAGAGGCACTGGGAAACAGAAACACATGTCAAATGAACAATTCTCCTGGCCAGTTCTGGTCCTCTTGGGCCTAGAGCCAGCACCTCTGCAGAAAAGGGCCTTCCTGGAATTCTCCTGAGAAGCAAGAGAGGCTCCTGCTAGCGTGCCCTGTGCCCTGGAATGGGAAGCCTAAGAATGCTGGCCACGCCCCTCCTGCTCCCCTCAACCCCCATCGGTGTTTCTGGAACCCAGCTTGGGAGTTTGGGTGCACATCCTCTGTCAACACAACGAAGTGAACCAAAGACAACCACCTTCTCCAGCTTCTTTTAGAAATGACCTGCCACCATTGCAGGCCCAATCTTCAGATTTCCTCCTGGCTGTCTCTTGGATTTCCTGGCTAGGCTCCCATGGTCGCTGCTGCTGTCATGAGCATGTTGGGAAAGAGCGAACATGTGAGACCTGGGTGCCTGAGCTTCTAGCTGGGCCCAGGGGTGACCCGCCTGTGTCCTTGCCACCCCTCTTCCTTTCTCTCCTTTTCCACCCCTGCCATCTTGAGAACACAGGCAGCGTCTAGGGATACACCTAGAAAAATAAAAGAAAGACAACATCTACCCACGTCTGTGTTTGCCGATTCACAACAGCTGCCCTGTGAGCAACCGGAGCCTAGGTCCCGTGGGCTGCCCTGGGTGGAGCATGGATGCCTTCCCTGTGGCTTTGTGCTCCTCTTGCAAACTCAACACTAAGTGTTACTCTAGGCATTCCTGGTTTAGAAACGCCAGCGTCACCTTTCTCTCCAATTCAGCCTTCTCTGCCATGCTGTGCTCCTCTCCTGCAGACCACAGGCAAACCAAACGGAGCCAAAAAAAGCCATGGCTTCGTGGAACAGATGAAGTCTCAGGTTACAGTGTGAACCAGCCAGAAAAGCCCACCCTTTGCCACACAGAAACTCGGTCACCCACACTGAAGCCACCGGTGCCTTGTCTAAGAAGTCCAGAGAGGCTGTGCTCTTTCCTGCCCTGCTGTGTCTTCCATACAGAGCCTGTTTCAGGTGCCTTTTATTCATTTTCTCTGGCTCCCCTTCCTGTCTCTAAATTATCCTAACAAAGAATAAGCGGGGGCTTTGAAAGTGTCTTACATGGGAACAATCAACACGAAACATGCCTTTGTACACGAGCCTGACTTGGGTACGAAGGAACAATACGAAAGGACAAAAGGAAAGATCGATTCAGACGACTCCAGTGCACAATATTTTCAGGGGGTTCTCCCCAGACCCCATCCTGCCCCGCCCCCACCCCGTACCCCAGCAGTACAGTGTTGTCTTGTAGCTTCAGCTTTGCCTAGCCAGTCGGGGGTTCCCCTCTCCACCCACCACCCCCATCCCGGCTGAGGCGGGCCTCTAATGGCCCTGGGTCTTGGGCGGCTTGGGCTCGTGGATGACGGCGGCTGCCGACAACCACGGCCCGATGGCCCGGGCAGTGCTCTGCTTGGCCACACTGTAGTGGCTGATGACTGTGTAGAAGCGGCTCCTGGAGCTGGGGTCCTGGGCTGAGTAGTAAGCGTCCAGCGAGGCCGGGATACAGCGCTTGTGCTGGGGAAGAAAGAGATACGAGTCAAGAGTAGCCGGGTGGGCTGTTGGCACCCACGGACCCACAGACCCATGGAGACACTGCTGCCCTGCGCCGGAGTTTCAGGTTCATCCAGATGTCAGTCACACCACAAGAGACAGTGCTCCTGGGCTTGGCCTCAGCAGACCTTCCCCAATTATACCATTGCCATCTTCAGAGCAGGGGAGATACACCTACTGGTACTGAGGTAAGATCAGACTCATCTGCTTGATGACCATACGGCAATAGTAGTTCTTGGTAGCACGACATCAGGTCCTCTTACCTGGTCCCAGTGACTGTCTGGGCCACTGTCCAGAGATAATGACAATTTCCCGTCCTTTGTTTAATATATGCATTTTTTTCTCTTATCAAGGTTGTTGGTTCCTAACATTAATATGAATTTGCATTATGCAATTGTATTATTCCACCATATATAGGATAATCATAAAATACTACAAATTTTAGCACTCATAGTAAATTGTGAATTGAACGGATGTTGCTATGTCTTAATGCCCTGGGCATTTTCAACTGTCTGATGGTACTAATGTGTACCTAGATTATTCTGTTTCTCTATCTAACACAGTATCCAATAAATTGCATAAAATGGTCACTGTTACAAAGTAGGCCTTGTTCTAGGTGGTTTTGGCCAACTGTAGGCCCGTGTAGAGTCCTGACAACCGGTAGGTCAGATGCCCTAAAAGGCCCTCTGCCCTCATGATGGCTCCAGCCTATGCAGGGTTCTCCTGTTGTCCCCACAGTGAGCCGAGGAGCAGCCACACAAGCTAGGGAGATTCTGTAGGCAGTGGCTATTTGAAATACTAGCTTTCTTGGCTGAGTCTCTCCACTTGATACAGAACTAGGTTCTTTGCTTAGCTTGTTTTCAATCTGCTGGGTTTGCTTTTTCTTATTTATTCACCAAACAAGTCAACAATTTATGTATTTTAAGGAAAATATATAATGAGTTAATTCTGGATGAATATTGCATCCGTCCTTGACTCCTTCCTCCTCTCTGAGTATCCATATTTGATATTTTAAGTGTATATCTTTTTAGAATTTAGAAACAAGCCTCTTTCACCTCCCCACTTCCACGCACAGGGAGAACTTTCTTCTTTTTTTTGCCAATATTATCTTGGAGGGGAATCGATGTCACGAAGCAGACAGCCTTTTCTCGCTGTCATACTTCTGAAGGGTCGCCTTGTGTGGAGAAAGCAGGGTCTATTCAGCTGTCCCCGACGCTTGCTGTTACTGTCTCCGCTCCTTCAGAGCCTCAGCTTTTATCCAGCAGGAGCATCACTCCATGGAGACACACAGCGGCACCAAAAGACACACGCTCTCAACTTGGAACGGCTCTCATTTGATCCCCTACTTTGGAACAGCTTCCTAGCTGTGAGGCATTGGGAAACCCTCTTAACTAAATACCCCCAATTTCTGTTACTTCTTATGGAAAACAGGGACAAAAATAATCCCATTTTCAGAACGGTTGTGTGGCTTCGTAGAGACGATGTTTATGGAAATTTCTAGTGAATAGCCTGACAGAAAATTAGTACTCAGTAAACGGTGATTATAAAAATTAACACTGCCAGGCAGTGGTAAATCCCAGCACTTGGGAGGCAGAGGTGGATGGATCTCTGTGAGTTCGAGGCCAGCCTGGTCTAAAAAGCAAGTTTCAGAACAGCCAGGACTGTTACACAGAGAAACCAAATAAATAAATAAATAAATAAATAAATAAATAAATAAATAAATAAA
>JABTXL010008268.1:245294-268088 GCA_025134845.1 Neodon shergylaensis
AAATAAATAAATAAATAAATAAATAAATAAATAAATAAATAAATAAATAAATAAATAAATAAGTAAAACAAAAAACAAACAAAAACCAAGAAAAAATACATCATCACCTGTTTCTGATTTAAAACAGCTAACTTTATTGCAACTCATATGTATTGAATCCCTTACCCCATAGGCTTGTTTTATTTATTATTTATTTTTGTGCTAAACTATTTGACTGTTTGGGCTTACATAATTCTCCAAAGGAATAAGAAGAGCCCTAGGTCACCCAACTCTTTGAAGGAAGGAGGGCAACTAAAACAATGGTTAGGAGGAAAAGGACCCAGAGGATCAGGGGTCTGGACACAGGCTGGGAGGAAAGCTCAGAAGCGCTCTGCCTTGTGTCTCTTCAGGGACACCCTGAGGTAAGGAATCAGCAAGCTGCTCAGAAGATCCACGTGAAGTGGAGCTTTCCGAAGACAGCGAGCCAGTGTCAGGTGTCAGTGGCCATCCTTCACTGCTCATGCGCAGTCTGGAGGTGGCTCACTTCCTGACCTCGCTGGAGCGCTCTCGGGCCTGTCTGAGACTGATCCTTCAGGAAGCCGTGATCCCTCCCTTTCAGCTGTGTTTCAGTCCTTGGGGAGAGAGCTATACCCAAATATGGCCACCAGGGAAGAGACGACTTTGCTAATGTCTCCGGCTATTGCCAATCACTTAGGACTGCGCACCTGCCCCAAGCCCCTTACCTTATAGACAAATCCCTCAGGACAGCTGTGGTCATAGGTGAAGGCTTTGTAAACCACCAGGAACACAATGCAGGCGAGGAAAGCAAGGGCCAGGCTGACAAGAATGGTGACCTGAAAGAAGACAGAACTGAGCGTCACACAGACTCAGCGCATGCGCTTTCAGGCCACACATGCAGCCTTCGGCACCTGGAGTCAAGAAGCTGGTTGGTACGTCGGGAAGGGGGAGGGGCCAAGGACCCAGGGAATTGAATACGTCTTGGCTTTGTCACTAACTAAAATTTAGCATTGCCTTGCGAAAACTTGCCCTTCATGAGCTTCAGATTCTCCCTCCTAGGAGAATCCAGGAAGTTCTTTCTTGACTCTACACATGCTTTCCCGCTACTCTTCCTGTTAACACGAGGGTGGGGAAGTGGTTATGCCATCACATCCTGGGCTTCCTGCTTTCCTTCACCACCCCAACCCTATGGTCAGCACGGTGTTCTAATGTCAGGCACCAGTTGCTGGCTTTGCCTCTGCTTGGACCCCTGGCACCATCTTGAATGTGCCCCCATCCTCTGTTCTCCCACTCCAACTTCCTTCCCGCTGCAGGAAACGGCAGCTCCACATAGTCAGTAGTGAACACACACCTTCCGGTCACGCTTAACTATGTCCCCCTATACTGCACATCAGCTCGTCAGGAAAATCCGCCTTGATATGAAGTCACAACCTGATCCCTTTTGACCGCCTCAGTCGTTCCCGGAGTGTCTGAAGCCATGCCTCCTCTCCCAGGCAGTACTGACAACAGCCTTTAAAACTGTAAAGGTTTTCTATAGCATGGTTGACACACAGCTATAAGAAGACTTGGAAATTTTAAGTTTTCCTACCCCCAAAAGCATGTGATCATTACCAAACAACCAGCTCAGTGTAAAGAATTGACTCCTGGAGGTGAGCGACAAGCGAGTGTTTGTTTAGTACCTGCCATGCCAAACCGAAGCAACGCCAGGACTTACTGGAAAGGAGTAAATGGTTAATTACAAGCTCACACTGTGTCCATAACACCGCACGTGTACAAAAGGAAAGGCACCCCTCCCCCGTGATACTGGGGTCTTCCGAGTTCTTGTCAAAATTTGGGAGTGTGTATTATTTTTAAATGCTAGCCAATTGAATCAGTTGGCCTAGAAATTGGGCACAGTTCCTCCCAGGAAGAGAAAGTTCCTTTTGATCCAGGAGAAAATTAAATCAATGTGTTTTTTTCTGGGGGGGGGTCATCAATCCCACATTTCACTCTAAGATATGGGGACAACTGTACGAGGAGACAGGAATCTGCGATGCTCCAAATGAGGGGAGTTGCCTGAAGACCCCTTTAAATACCGGATGGCAGGAGTTTGGAAGGGGAAAGACAGTGAGGAGAGAATCAGGCCGAATCCTTGGGTGAACACAGTCCACAAGAGATTTCTCCACTCGCATGGTTGTGAAATCCCATTTTAAGTTATTGTGGAAGCATTGTGCTCTCCTGGTTACTTATTCCGTTACCCAAGGTCTCTGCTGAAGCCTATTGCGCACGCGCCAGCCTCCCAGGCCGGCTGAAGTCTACTGCGTACGCGCCAGCCCCAGGCAGGGTTAGGCTGACCATGCAGGAGAATGAGACAATGGTGAGATCTGACTCGGGTCCTTCAGCAGGGCGCAGGAGCTGAAAAGCCGCAGAAGCCCATGGAAACGGAACCTGGAGAGATGCTATGCTCCCCAAAATTAATATTAATTTATGAGGAAAGCAGGCCACACAGGATCACCACTCACCAGTCCCAAGAACTCAAAAGCGCTGGCCAGAGAGTGTCTGCATTACAGATGTATAGAAACTAAAAAAATTCCAGATTGTCCAAGACTTGAAAGACAGAAACAGTTCAGGATAACCAAATAGCATCTTATCAGCCTCCCATATTTAATGATTCCACATTAATGGGCTCAATTAACTAGAAACCAAAAAATTTGTGGAAAAGTAAAATTTTCTCTACTGAACACACCAGCCTTTTTTTTTTTTAAATCATGCTCCCCATATAAGGCTATATGGCAATTACTAACATGGATTTATATTGGACTACTTTATAAGAACTTCAGAGGAGAGCTAACACCCACAGAAGATGTACAATGACTATATGCAAATGCACGGGAGGGAATCGCACATCAGAGGAGTTTGGTACCCCAGAGGGTCCTGTGTCCTGGCACCCCCTGATCTTGATAGATGGTGTGTATTCACATAACATCACTCAGTCATAAGAGGAATGAAATACGTGTTGACAGATGTAGACAGACCTCAAAACCATCACACCGCATGAAAGAAGTCATATCTAAAAGGTCACCATGAAATACCGAGAATAGATTAAACTGTAGCGATAGAAAACACATTGCCAAGGGCTTGCACATGCACGCATGTGGGGGGGGGGAGCAGTGGGGAATGACTGATAATGGATACCAGGTTCCTTCTAAGTGATGAAAATGTTTTGAAATTAGACAAGGATGATGGTCACAGTGCTGTAAATATTCTAAATGTCATTGAATAGTTTGGTTTAAAGTGACTAATTTTACAGTGTGCAAATTTTTACCTCAGGTTTGAAATGCTAGAACTAAGGGAGCATGCAGACTCCGGGGTGGGAGCCATTCCTGTATGTGGTGACTCCATCAGAGAGCTCTAAACTGCTGCTAGCATCCCGCGGGCCCAGCCAAGAGGGCTGCCCACGTTCTGGATGCAAAGAGTTATCTGTGCAGTATCTGTGGCAACCACATGGCTGGGGATGTCATGCACGCAAAGGAGAGAGCAATGGCCCACAGTCTCACCTAGCCAATATCAGCGGTCACAGGCAGCTCAAGGGGGCCCTGGGAAATTCTTCCATCCCAGTAACCACGTGTGATCTCAGCCTCTGACTGAACTGAGCCCCAGCCTTCTGGCAAACCTAGAAGCAGGGCAAAATGTCTAAAGACAGTCACGGTCCCAGGGAACATCCATTTAGGGTGGGTGTTCCCACTCCAGAGGTCTCTAGCAGGTTACAGAAGGGTGCCCAGCTTGCTCACCCAGGGTTAGCCTCCCCAGACATGGCAGGCTCACCCAGGGTTAGCCTCCCCAGACATGGCAGGGCTCTCCCATTCCTAACCTTCTGAGAGAAGCAGGTGTGATTCACCAAGGTCACCAAGGCCGGCTGTGTGGTGGAGGGGCTTTTAGAGAATGTTAATGGGAAAAGAGGAGGGAGGAAGGAAGGAAGTGGTTTCAAGTCTACTGCTAGGAGCATCTGAGGGACCTGAAGATGCTAACATCCAGCTTTCCCTCTCCTGTGACGCCTAACTTAATGGACAAGGAGCAAATGGGCCCAGTTTTCAACCTTCCAGTGGACTGTAAGGTATACCCGTGGGAAGACTGGCCCCTCCTGTAAGCTGTTTGGATTTGGATCTCAAGCTGCCTGCACATGTATCACCACATGGCAAGTGTTTTAAAGAAGCCCCATCTCCTGGCTCCACCTGGGTAATGACCTCAGAATCTCTGGGGTAGAGTCCAGGCTACAAGGATGTCTGAAATCCCCAGCTCCTTAGAGTAGGCAGGGAGAAGGACATTGTGTGTAGAGCTTGGATAGGGCGGCTTGTGGGAATGCTGAGTGGAGGCTGGGGAGTAGCCTGGTTGTGTGTGATTCTGCCAATCAGGCTAGCTCGGGTCGGGGTAAATGGAGGACGTGCTGTCTGAAAGCCTTCGCTCTTCTCCTAAAGTTTAGTGGGGCTTTCTCTGTGACTGAGGCTGCCTGCACAGGGGGCTCTGGGACTAACCTGCGGTAGGGGATGTGACATTATGGGCAACTGCAGAGAACACCAAGTAGAGGACTGTGCATTTCCCAGAGAGCAGCTGGAGAAGGTCTAGGCCGTCCTGGATGCAGGGGAGGTTTGACTCAGAGGAGGCAAAGAAGGAAGAGGCCTGGAGCGGAGGGGTGGGGAGTGGACATACTCAGCACGGAGCCTTAACTCAAGGGTGGCAGGGAACTATTGACAATTTTACTCAGGCAAGTGGCTGGATCAAGATTGGGCTTTGGCAGGGCTGGAGGCAGGGAGGCCAGTGAGAAGGGGGAGGCCAGTGAGAAGGCTGGTCATTAGGGGAGATCTCAAATGTTGAACTAGCCTGGGCAGTAGAGTGGAATGAGTTGACCCCGAGACTTGCTTAGCAGCTAGGGATTTCTGACTTGGCTTGCAGTGAGAGTTTCAGGCAGATAGAGACCTGGTTGCCCTGGGCCAACCTCTCCCTTTCTAGAAGATCTGTGGAATTCAGAGGCCTCCAGAACGTGGAGCCTGTAGCTAAGTCCCCCCATGGAAAGGTGAGCCTCAGCCTGCAGGAAAGGACCTTCCATTTCTCCACACACCATCATGCCCTGAGCACAGAAACTGGGCTCCATGTCAGGATTCACCGACTTACTTATGGCCCCTGGTTCCTGGAATTTAACGATCTGGGACTAGCAGTGAATTAGACGTTTCTCGCGCTAGATTCAGTGCGTTGTGTGACGTGATCGTCACCATCTGCCAACACCTGTCCCTCTCTTCTGTTCGTTTCCTCACTCCCTGACTTCCTCATCACAAACAGACGTCAGCTCTGAGCAAAACGCCATGAGGCAGGCAGGCTACTAGGACCGTGCAGTGAGCAGTCAGGTATCAGCTCAGCCCTTGACTGAATAACCTCCCAGCATGCCACAGGGCAGGGTGTGGGGCAGAGGAAACGGAGGACAGGGGTGGGCTGGAAGGAGCCAGACAGAGCATTCCAGACTGCCCAGAGAGTCTGCAAAGAGCTTGGGGGCCCAGAGGGCCTGGAAGGAGGTACCTTGTGACAGGAGGGTTATAGAAAACATTGCTGAGGTGATGGGAACGAGGGCCATGAAGCTCTGGAGGCCCATGCTATCCCAGTGAGGAAGGAGAAAGCACCGCTCTGAGACTTTCCACAGATCTCCTGCCCCTCCCCCACCCTCTGGCCAGAGTTCAGACACCCAGCCTCCTAGCTGCTTCCTTGCAGAAAAGAGCCCTTCCACCATTATGTGTGCTCAGCAGAGCGGACAAGGCCCTGACACAACCTGCCTCCTTTCCTCTGTCTGGTCACCAGTTCCTACCTCCGAACTCACTAACTTCTCAATCTATCCTAGACGCCCCACATCCATCCCCCAATCTCCCCTCAAGTTCTCAGGCAACACTAGCCCCTCCCCATCCACTCCTGCTCTCTGAGATGCTCTGTATCAGAAAGAATCTGTCCATCTGTTGTTCCCCTTGGGAGGCAGCATGGGTCAGCTCTCACTTCCGGAGTTGGGTTCTGTTTGATTGATGGCCCCTGAGGTAGAAGCTACTGGATCTTCATCTTTTAGACCAGACTAGGCACAGAGAGGTCATGCGCTTTCCCCAAGGACGCACAGCTCACTGGGCAGTGTACTCCCAGGAGCTGAACTATGGGACGTGCCCCCCAGGGGCTGGTCTGCTCTGCTCCTCAGAAAGTGTGGCCTGAGCATGTGTTCATCTACTGTATGCTGGCTTGAAACTCAGGTCAGAGGTAGTTCTGCACCCAGGGCAGACGGTGCTAAACGTGCAGACGAGGGTCTTGCCCCGTGGGCTCCAGCTTTGATCCCCGTGGAAACTTTCCTCCTCCACAAGAGGAGGTGTAGGGGGTCAGTTAGATGGTGCACGTGAATCCCTGGAGCAGGGAGAAGACTGGACCCTGAAATGCATGCCCACATCTTCTGCCATAAATGGTACCTTGTTTGGATGGATGGGCATGGCAGGTATGATTAGGTCAAAGGTCTTGAGGTGAGATCCTTGTGGTTAACCCAGGTGGGTATTACAGTCCAGGAAACATGGCTTTTTGGAGACACATATGAAGAGAGACATGCAGAGGAAGGGGATGCCATGGAGGGAGCCCCAGGATCTAGGCCAGGTGGAGGGAAGACTTTTTAGAGGACTGTGCTGGCTAGTTTCGTGTTAACTTGAAACAGGCTAGTCACTGGGGAAAGGGGAGCCTTAATTAAGAAAGTGCCTCCGTAAGATCAGGCTACAGGCAAGTCTATCGGGCATTTTCTTAACTAGTGATGGATGGGGGAGGGCCCAGCCCATTGTGGGTGCTGTCATCCCTGAGCTGGTGGTCCTGGGCTCTATAAGAGAAAAGGCTGAGCAAGCCGTGAGGAGCAGGTCAGTGAGCAGCACCCCTCCATGGCCCCTTCACCTGATCCTGCCTCCAGGTTCCTGCCCTGACTTCTTTCAGGGAAATGCGGAAGTGTAAGCCAAATGACCAATGACCCTTTTCTGCACTCAGTTGCTTTGATCATGGCGTTTTATCATAGCAATAGTAACCCTGACTAAGACAGGGCCTAACGACATGTTGGTTTTGAACTTCTGGCTTCTGTAACTGTGAGAGAATGAAGCTCTGCTGCATTAAACCACAGGGTTTATGGCCCATTTATCAGGACAGCTCCAGGGAAATAATAGTGTCCTCCAGTAGTGCCCAGCATGGGAGCTACAAGAGCTTTTTCTCCACACCACCCGCCAAGCTCTTCACTACTTCAAAAGACCGGGATACTCAGGAGGACGGCGGTTTGTCACCATGTATGGTGTGCCAAGTCATTCTCCTCGTCCCCAACCCCACCCTCACACTCTTAAGCCTTGAGGCCCAACATAATACACATCACCTTCTCTTGCTATGTGTGTATGTGGTGTGTGTGTGGTGTACTGTAAGCATCCTGACACCACTTCACAACCCAGTTCCTTGTGACACAATTCTGTACTGTGTGTGTGTGTGTGTGTGTGTATGAGAGAGATAGACATACACACACATACATACACACACACACACACACTACTCAGACCCCCTCTCTACAGCCCCAGCTTCCAGCTCCGGATCTGGCTCCGTGGAGAGGAGATGTCATGTGCACAGCACATTCCCCACCTTACAGCTGTGTCCTTGTTTTTGGCACAAAGCCCTCTCTGCTGTGATGTCTCACATCCCCTCTGTCTGTCATCTGTCTGTCTGTCTTTTAGCAGAGCCTCCCCATGTAGCTTCAGTTGACCCAAAATTTACATTGTAGTGCAGACTGAACTCAAACTCACCCACTTGCCTCTGCTTCTGACTGCCCAGATCACAGGCATCTGCTGTTATGCTGGCTTCCGGCCCCCATTTCATTGTCCCCAGCCTCCAGGGAGGCAGGAAAGGAAGGAGGGGCTAGTGGTGAGTCAGTACACTCTTGAGACTGGCATGAAGAACCCCACGAGGTGATGTCTCCAAACTCAGTGGCTCTGACTGACTGCTCAACGCCACACGCATCCCTGTGTCCGGGGACATGCATGTGCTCTCCCCTTTAAGCCTCACGCCGATCTTAGATGCTCAGTCATCAGCCTCACTTACAGAGTTGGAAAGAGAGGCACAACCAACACCGTTCTTGGTAACTGAAAGACCAGAGCCTGACCAAAGCCCCGGAACATGTCTGCATCCTTTCCTCAGCTGCCACCCGGCATGCTCTGCTAATCCCCCCTGTCTGCAGCTCCACCTGCCTTCAGGAAGGCAATGAAGCGCCATGTTACCGTGAGGCAAATTGCTCATTGATTCTCGGAGCACATGATGCCACCACAGATGCTAGCCAGGGTGGAGAGGAACAAAAGCCATTCGCTGTCTGCCCAGCCGGGTTGCTGATGCAGGAGACTTGGTGCTGGGGCAGCAGGGGCTTTGTGAGCATGCAGGGCCTGCTGCTCCTCTTTGCCATAGTACCCAACAAATGGCCCTTCCTTATGAAGAGAATAAACGCTGGAAACAACCCTTGTGGCAACAGAAGCTCTCATTGGGGAAACTAAATTTTGTGGTGACACAAAACCAGAGTTGCCCGATACGTGTGACGTGTACGTGGCGGCTGCCCACAGAAGAGATGGAATTGTGGCACCTGGTGCCGTCTCCCTGGATTGGCCCTGAGGTTCTGACAACAGTGGAACAGGACGGGGCTCAGAGCCTCTGCGAGGCCACTGAGACAGTTCTGGCTTCCTCAGCACTCTCCTTGGTACCAGGCAGAACAGAGAACACAAGAGTCTTTGAAGCTGGGCCATTTAGAGGGAAGCCCCAGAGCTGTCTGTACCTGGGTGGCTCTCCTGCTTCTGGGGGCCTCAGTTTTCTTCTTGGCATAGCAGCCCTTGGTAGGCCTGGATCAGGGTAGACGTTCAGTGTCTCACAGAAATGATCTCGGCACACGGGCCAGCTCTGTGCCCATTTTACAGATTTGTGTCAGAGGCAGACAAAATGACTTGTCGTATGCAACTGTCTTCTTGTTCCTCTTCAGCATCCTACACAAAGCAGAGATTCTGGTGGTTTCTTTTCTCTCATCCCATTTGACACACTGTGGTCCCTCAAGGTTTTTTGAGGGGAGGACACAGAGATCAACCTCATTTGCTAATTCCAGGCTACCTGAGAACTCTTGACTTCTCATGTAAGATGGCTCTAAGATGTTACATTAATCTATACTAAGTGCCCCGATACAAACAACATGGGATTGTGGGAGAGGAAGAGCCATGAGAGGGAAGGCATCAGCTCAGTTCCAGGAAATTCTATTCCTTCTGGTCTGGGCCCCACCAGGCCTGAATGTGGCTCAGTGGCTTTTTTAACACCAGGACCCAGGATGTGGCACCATCACAACCCTGTGTGCTCTTGTTCCCTTCAAGGGCAGGGCCAGCCTCTCTCTGAGCTTCCTTGAGGCACGGGATCCTTTGAGGACTCTCTGGTGGTTCTTGTCCTCTCTGGCTCTTCTGTCTCCCCTGCCTAGCCCATTCTTCCCAGGGCCGCCGAGGGCTCTTCCTAACTGACCCTTTTGAACACTGTGGAAATGCTGAAAACCTTCCTCTCACGTCTCACCCCCAGGGCCTGCCATCTTGTGGAAGTGGGTTGGGTGGAATGCCGGGTTCCCGCCTGCAGGTTCTGACGGCCTCTATCCCACCCCACCCCTGGAAATCAGCCTAGTCCACATAGACCCTGGCAGTCTGAAAGCAAGCTACCCACAGTTGTCAATAGCTTGTGGTAGTCAGAATACTTTTTCTGGCCTCAAAAGAAAAGAGTAGAGGGCTATTGTTCAGTGTCTGTGAGGAGCTGATTCCAGAACCTTTGTGGGTCTTGTCACTATGCCTGTCTCTGGCCGTACTGTTCCTTACGGCCAGTCATGTGGAGGATGAGGGATTTACCTCCCAAATAGGTGGCTAGGTTCCTTCTCTACAGAAATATTAAGACCCATGACCCCAACCCTGACCAATGAGACAAGAAGAATAGGAAGAGATGTCAATGGGGCTCGGAAAGCAGAAAGGGAAGATGGAGGGAGGGCTGAGACCCTGTGTTCTGTCTCAAAGTACAGGGCCTCCGAGAAAGCCTTGCTTACCATCTTCGGGGCACTGAGAAGTGAAACACATCAGAGGCCAAGGTCAGGAGGACTCAGAGGACTAGGTATGATGTGTGTGCCTGGCTGTGGCTTATCACCGTCAAAGGCTAAAATCAAAGTCACCAGAAGAGTAAGAACCCATGGCCAAGTCCAGCCAGGCGCAATCTCCCAAAGCTTTCCTGGTGGGGCCACACAAGGTGTGCTTCATCCCCACTGAAACTTTGTTGTTGTTTTTATTTGCCTGCATGTAGGAGAGTTACAGACAGGTGTGAGCTGCCATGGGGGTTCTGGGAGTTGAACCTGCATCTTCTACAAGAGCAGTAAGTGCTCTTAACCACAGACCCATCTCTCCAGGATGCGTTCCCAACATTACAGCACGTCACATGTCTCATTAGAGACTTGGTGCCTGGGGATTTGTGCTGGGTGCTCATCATGACGTCACCCTCAGCTAAGCACCTCCCTGAGTTTTAGACTGCCAGATGGAAGGCAGGTGTGCAGCACACACTGTATTGTGTGTAAATCGAGGCACAAAGAGGCCCCCATTGGTTCTGGGAATGGTGGATGACTCTTAAAATCTAAGTTCCCAGAGGCTAAACTTAACAAACATCTCTCTCCAAGGGGGAGAGGGTGCTCTATCTTACTCTATGAGTGCTTTTTTTATACAAACTGCTTCCCAAGCGCCACCCCAGTGTGTGTGTGTGTGTGTGTGTGTGTGTGTGTGTGTGTGTGTCTGTCTGTCTGGGGCATGTAGAAAAGGAGATATAAGGACCTAGAAGATTCAGCAGTGAGTTTTTCCACCTCACAGAAAGGGCCAATAGTATGGAGCAGAAATGTGTCTCCCTTCTGACTAGTTTTATGTCTATGTGACTCAAGCTGGAGTTATCAGAGAGAAGAGAGCCTCAGTGGAGAAAATGCCTCCCTAAGAACCAGCTGTAGGTAATCCTTGGGACATTTTCTTAATTAGTGATTCGTGGGGGAGAGCCCAGTTGGTCGTAGGAGGGACCACCACTGGGTTGGTGATGCTGGGTTCTATAAGAAAACAGGCTGAGCAAGCATGAGGAGCAAGCAAGTAAGCAGCACCCCTCTACGGCCTCTACTGTATAAGCCTCAGCTTCTGGGTTTCTGCCTGGTTTAAGTTCCTGTTCTGACTTCCTTTGATGATAAACTGTGATGGGGAAGTGTAAGTTAAATAACCGCCCCCCTCAATTCTTTGGTCATGGTGTTTCACCACAGCAATCCTAATCCTAAGTAGGACACCTCTGTGTCCACAGAGTCCTGTTGCCAACGCTGACTACCTTGTAGACAGGAATGGCTTCTTACCATTTTGGGAATTAAAGGGACATGTGGGCTAGGCTTGCTGGCTCCGGAGCCTCCACCGACTTGCCTAACAACCCTGCAGTTCTATTCGTTAGGATTTGGAATGGAAACTAAATCTCCAAATCAATTTTGCCGACCCGATTTTTTAAAAATCAAATTTTCTGCCAAGAAAGGGGATTGAAGAATGAAAGTTGCTGAAATAAAACAAGGTATTTGTACTGCAAAAATTGTTCTCATCCGTGGAGAGGAGAACATTGGCTGCACAGGACCAGCAAGATGGCTGGGTGCAGGAAGACAACCGTGCACCTCCACAAGAGGAAGGTTTCACTGCCCCCTCACACTTGCACAAGCGCTGAAAGATGAGCCCAGACCTTAAAGGCCACCTGCCTGGCTTTGGCATGAAACGGTGCATGCTCAAAAGTGGTATCTAAGGGAATACATCAGAATGATCTCTGTAGGATACAAAGGACAGAAATGCCACCCCTAAAATGACGAGACAGGTCTGGAGTAAGTATCTAGGGGAAGGTCCTGTCCACTGCCCATCAGTCTGTCCACGTCTTCAGTTGGAGCTACTTCCTAAGCAGGGAATTGGCTTTTTGTCCCTCCCCAAGATTCCATTGGCAAGGTTTAGGGCACCATTATGAATTATTAAGGTTTTTTTTTAGTTTTATTTATTTTTTACGTGTGTGTGTGTGTTTGTTACATGTTCTGTGTGCAGGTGCCCACTGAAGCCAGAAGAGGGTGTTGGAACCTTGGGACAGCTATAAAAGGTGGTTTGTGGGATGGACACTATGGGTGCTGGGAACTGAACCTGAACCCTTTGCAAGAATGGAGAATGAATGCTCTCAACCGCAGAGCCCGTCTCTCCAGCCCTGAGAGGCAACTGTTTAATGATTCGTAAGTCCGTCATATCAGGTAAGCCCTAGCATTTCTCCCAAACCAAACTGCTATGTCATCATGATGTTTGACCAGCTTCCCGCAGAGCCCCCCTCAAACCCATTACAGAAGATCTCTCTCCGGGGCCCAGTGAAATCTGCTAAGTAAATTGCCTTTTGAAGGTAGAAGAAAATGAAACATCTGTGGCCCTCAGACTTCACCCAAGCAATGTTTGGAGGATCTCTTTCAGAACTCGGGGGAAATTCCCCACGGGCGGAGAATGGCGTGAAAGCATGGCCCCGGGGCACAGGACCAGGAATTCATGAATATTTGTGGCATCCTTGAAAGGGAAAAGACACTGTTTAGATTGGAGCGTTCCAAAGCAACCACTCATTCCCCAATTTAATGTGCTATTGGCATAATGATTACAAAGGGGGCGGGGCGGGCCCTCTGCAGCTCCGAGAGAAATCTCTGGCTTTCTAAAGAAGTTTTCATCTTAAAAGTTAAAGCTATAATTTAGCCCGGGTCAGGGGATATCGAGAGCTGTGGCGGAGACCCTCTTACAGGCGAGAGAAGCTGAGAGGCCTTAATTCACACGACGGTGTCTGTCTATGATGACAAAGGACAGCTAAAAGTGAAATAATTCTAGACAAGTTCCCTGTGTCTAACTAGCCAGCTGGTCCTGGTCACCTTCCTGAACAAGTGTGGAGCTGACGGCAGGAATATGTGACAAGGGCCAAGAGGAAGGCAGAAGGCACACTGGGGACTGTGGGGGTCCATCCCATCATATGCTCTCTCCAGACAACATACTGACAAAGACAGAAAAGCGTCCCTACAGAGGCAGATCTTCTGATTTTTCATACATACACCGTGTGTTTTTCTTCACTTCTAGACGCGGGAGAGCAGACCAAATAATACATTCATTTCCTCCTTGATATTCACTTTAGCCCTTCAGCAGTCCTGTGAAGTATGGCTTTTTAATCTCTATCTTACAAGCAAAGAGATTCCCAAAGCATGCAGTCAGGGGCTAGAAAGTCAGACGTCACTTCCAGTCTGTTTTGGACAAGGTCCTGGGGGAGGCAGGCGGTGTGATTGGTCTAAGGCTAAGTATAGACCCAGTTCCGAGGCGGTGCTACAGACACCTGTAATCAATTACGGTGTGTGGCAAGGCAGGAAACTGAAGGAAGGGGTCTGGCCCACATATCCAAAAGGTATCTCCAGATAGATGCAGATCTATGGCATATCACAGCGAAGGAAGTGAGGAGGTGAGGAGGCCTGGCCTGAGCAGCCAATATAAGTCAAGTCCTGAGCTTTACACACACTGCTTTAAGTCCATGCCAATAACTGTCAGATAAAGCTGTCATCACCCTTGTTTTCTTTACTCCGTGTGTGTGTGTGTGTGTCTGCACCATATGCATGCAGTGCCTGTGGAGGTCAGAGGGCATCAGATCTCCTGGAACTGAAATTACAGACCAGTGCGAGGCGCCATGTGGATGCTGAGAACCAAACCAGTATCCTCTGCAAGAGCAACCAGTGCTCTAATCACCTGAGCCATCTACCCAGCTCCCATGGTCCTTTTCTCAATAAAACAAAGCCAGGGGCTCCCCTGGAAGCCCAGAACCCAGCCTGGTGGAACTCCCCTGGCCTTTGCTTTTTATTCCCCCCTTGACTGTTGAACATGCATTTCCCTCAGGTCACCATTTTGATTTCAGACAACAGTCAGGACAAGCAAACACGAGCACACTGACCAGCGTCGTCACAGATAGACGCCCGACTCAGCAAGCCCAGCAGACCACAGTCTGGCTGTCTCTGGAGCTGGTGATCACAGCTACTGATCTGCTCACCACCAGGCAGAAACGCTCTGAGCATCAGGGCCATGGGCTCTATTAACGCTGCCTGGCGATGACTTTAAGTTATTACTAAGAAGATGAAAAACTACCAAGCATTTAGGATACAGGCAGTGTGGTAATTCACTTCTGCCCACCCAGAGGCTGGGATGCAACTGTTTGAAAGGGAAGCCATAGAAAGGAGGAGGGAGGAAGACTTAGTTAACATCAGGCCACCACAGTGTCAACAGTATGTTCCAGCGTTGAGCAGTGTGTGACCTCAAGTGAATGGCAGCGCTTCTCTGAGCTCCCATTTCCCTATCTGCAAAACAGCAGCTAGTTATGACACTACCTGCCAGTGCAGTAGAGCATGACACCCTGAGGTGCTGGATCCTGTCACTGTCATTACCACCAACCAACACCTTGACATCCTGCCCCTGCAGTCACTGGACAGCTGACTTTGTTTCATGGAGAAGGTCGGGTGGGTGTGTCACAGCCCTGATGAACTTTCTCACAGCTGCACTGGGCATGTGTGAGACCGTGGCTTCACTGACTCTCGCTGCCTGGGAATAATGAAGACTATTTTGTCTCCTCATGAACGGGGAAGTCATCTAGCAGACTCCAGCTTGCGCACACAGGCAACCCGTGAGTCCATCGTGCCATTGAGATGTGGGCCTGGAACACGGGGCAATGTTCGTCCAATCCAAGTTCCCACAGAGGTTTCAGGACTTTGAAGCCCTGGATGAGGGGGCAGCATGGCACCAAGTGGAGACTCTGAGGCGGTCTTTGTACAGGGTTGTGTTTGGAAGGCTACGGACAGATTGAGGGGTCGGAAGTGAGGCTTGGGCCAGGGAATCTTCCTGGATACGGAAAATGAGGCCCCCAAAGGGATGCAGGTTCTGCGCTACTCCAGGCTGAGGAAGCCTGCTTGATGTCTGCCTGCGCCAAAGCAGGCTTTGCCCAAACTGCTCTCTGCGAGCCAGAGAACACTGAATATTATTTCAGCACTTCTTGCATTTGGCCGACGCTCGCTATTGTGGGTGCTTGGCAAGTAAATTTGTGTCAAGGAAATAAATGCCACCTAAGTACTTCTGTCATCTCTAAAATTTATTTATGTGCCGGGGTGTTTGCCTGTGCTCGGTGCATGGCATGCCCAAGGAGACCAGAAGAAGGCGTCATGTCCCCTGGAGCTGAAGTTAAAAATGGCGGCTGTGAGCTGCTGTGTAGGTGCTGGGTCCTCTTTAAGAGCAGCCACGGCTCTTCACTACTGGGTTTTCTCCCTTATCTTGTTATCATGCCTCATCATGGGTTAGTAGCTCCTAACGGTCACTGAAAGCATAACTTATGTCATGCTCTGCCCAAGCAGTTCCTCCATTGTGTCTGAACAATTCCCACAGGCCAAGCATCACTAATCCTAGAATATAAATTCCAGAACATTCTGACCACTGAGATGATACCATGAGTGCAGAATTCCTGACTCAGATGACAGGTTATGGTCTGCAAACAAACCTGGTCAGAATACTCTATAAAGTGACCTTCAGGCTCTGCATGATGCATACATGAAACATAAGTGGATTTCTTATGTAGACATGGTTCCCAGCCCTAAGACATCTGAGCGGAAATATGTAAATATTCACAATCAATTTCAAAGACTCCTGGTCCCAAGTACGGCTGGACAAAGACTCCTTAACCGTCTGTGTGGTTAATCATATTATTTCAGTGAATCCAAAGGAAGGAACAAAAATGACAAATTGGATGCATGGAAGATAACAGGTCTCATGTTGGAGATGAATGGGCAATCAGCTGACTCAGTGTTTTCTAGCTGTTTGACCAAAGAAGGAAATAGCTTTGTGATAACACTCATAACACACAGAAAAGAAAAACAAACTGATTGCTTACAAGATTTACAGATGTCTTCTAGTCGACCTGCTTGGTCCCAAACAAGTGGCTATTCTCTCTCATTTGTTTTCTATCCCAAGAGAGTGATTCCAGCAATGTCCCTGTCACAAGGTAGTTATGAAATCTGACAGAGATGGCAATGGTAGCAAACGGTGGAACCGGCCCCCAGCTTCTGTCACCCTGAAGTCTACTCCTGGCCTTCTTTCTCTCTTCGTACTGAGGCAGCCATTTTGGAGTGCGGGTGTTTAACTGTCAATCACTGGCATGGTCCAGAAAGAACGAAGGGGCTGCACCGGAAGGCTCGCAGCTTTGCAAGTGCACCTGCTCCTGAATTTCATGAACCACGGCGAATGGCTGGGCAGTTGGATCTCCAGGCTCGGTTGGAAACACTCATTAAAATAAAATGGGCAGTGGCAGTCAGAGATCATGCTCACCTGATGGGTACGTCAGGAAAATGTAAGTCAAAACCCCAGCTAGATACCTAGTTAGAATGACTGTTCTAAATAATAATGATGATAATAATATAGATGTTGAAGATAATGTACAAAATGAGGGCGGGAATATAATTAGTGTGGCCACTAAGGAAAACAATACTGAGGCACCATCAAAAGTTGAGCATATCCCCTAAAGCAGTAACCACCATGAAGAAGAGAGGCCGTGTTTTCGTCCTCACGGCAGTGATGCTTCTACCAGTCAGGCTGTGGAATCAATCTGGGTGTCTATTAACAAGCAAAGAAAGGCAATAAGATATTTATGCACGACGGAATACAACCCGGCCATAGAAAGCACGGAATCTTGTCATGCGCCGTAGCATGGATCGATGCGAAGGGCGGTCTGTCAAGTGAAATGCCAGGCAGAGAAAGGCTACGGTCACTGGTGTGACTCCTGTGTGGAGTCAAAAATGGTTCATGGCGCAGAAATTGAGACTAGAGGCGAGGGTGGTCAGTAGGGTCAGCGTTACAGAGAAAGGAGGAATAAGCTCTGGCAATCTGTTATTCCAGGGCGAATATAGTTCCCCCCAATATACTATATACCTCAAATAGCTGCAAGAAGGGTTTTAGTGGAATAGCCAGAAGGAAATGATAAAAAGGAAAAGATTGCTAATCATCCTGAAATGATAATCAGAAATCAGAACGTCGAGATTGAACTTCATAACAATGCTCAAATATTATGTATCAATCAGGAGATCAGGACACTGATTTAGAGTAGTTAAGACTATATGAATAAATGATATCCAAAAGATTTAAACCTTTCTGGTGGAATGAAAATAATTAAAGGAATCTCCAATTCCCAGTTACAGTGCCTTGCCCTGGGGTCTTTTAGGAAATTCATATTTTCTCCTCTTCTACAGCTGAGAAATGCAATTGATTTTCCTGGCCCATTTTTGTTTTAACGAACCATTTCCCTGGGATCCTCAGAGAACAGAAATGGCAAAAAATGTCACTCACATGTGATTGTATAACTCAGAGCTGACTGCACACCGGATCGCAGACATAGGCTGGGTGTCTAATTCAGACAAGCTCACTGCCAGGCACATGGGGTGTAGGGTAAGGACGGACAGCTAGAAGGCCAGATGAGAAACGGTAAGCTGGAGACAGACTCCTGAGCCAGCCTGGCAGGAGGGGGTGGGGGGGGGATGAGGAGAGCAGGCAGAGTCTCAGCCTGAAGTCATGGAGAAGGTCAGCAGGAGCTCCACTGTGAAGGATGTGCCGTGGTGGACAGGCACAGCAGAGGAAGGAACTTGACCTGGAAAGCTTGTTGGGAACACGAGAGAGCTGAACGGTGGCCAAGCACCCAAGATTCACTGACCTGATTCCACTCGAGTCCTAAGAAGCACTCTGGCAGTTTAGATGGAAACTGATGCCAAGAGGAGTAAATCCATAAGCTCGGGACACCAGCTGCGGGCTTCAAACACAACCCAGATATAACTGAATCCCACAGCCGCCCCAGTCACGGTCCAAGACTGAACAAGGTGTTTGGATGGACACCAGATCAATCAGGAAACAATAAGAAAACATCAAAAACTGTATTTCATGATCTCATGTGCATCTACTCTGTCTAATCGTCCCACAAAATAAGATCAGGGACTCCATCTTGCAAACCAGAGACCTAAAGTTCAGAAGTGAAAGAGAAGTGAGCCACACCAGCAGGGCAGGTCTGTGCCCTGTGACCCCGAGGGCCCTTGTGGCTTCACTCTGTAGACCCGCATCAGAGGCTGGAAGCAGAGACACAGGCACAGGAAACGGTTTGCTGTAGGTGTGTGCAGCCTGGAATTAGATGTTTTTCTCCAGAGCCAAGGATAACTAAAGGATCCCTAAGAATTACTCTGTAAATATGAAGTCCCTCATTTTCAAATATTCCAGGATAAAAAAAAGATTCACCTAAACAGGAGCTTTCTCTGCGTGGCAGCACCCCGGGATGAGGGCTTGTGCTCCCAAGAATCACCCACCCACACCGTATACCCCAAGGCACTGGACAGGGTAGGCACTCTGTAAATACGCACCGACTGAATGGGGCCACTTGGGTAAGAATCGCTCAAGGGAGCTACAGTGGGCACAGGGGAAAGACAATGGGCACATCTCAAAACACAACCTTTCAGAGCTTTAGAGAGACAACTGGGTATAAACCGGGTTTGCTTGTTTATTTCTTCACATATATACTGAAACCTATCATACCCCCGACAATGCTAATACAGATGATTTTTTTATGGGCTGTTTCTGTTTATAAAAAACATCCTGAAAGAAAGATAAACATAATTTTCGTACTCTGTTTTCCCAGAGAATAAAGAAAAAAAAACCCATGAACTCCTTTTCTCCCCCAAATGCAGAATAGCATTCAAGCAAAGCTGATAAAGATAACACAGAGAGAGAGAGAAAATATTATCTCACAATATTCTTTAAGCTTAAAATAACACAATAGCAATATAAGTTGGAAGTATATATAATGAGGGTGTGTATTACAAAATGTGTAAAAATTGGCTTCATATTTGAAAATCTAATGGTAAAATGTACCATATTTGCCAAAATTTTGTCAGTGAATAAAAAAAGACAAATGACAAGACATAGGACTTGTAGTTGATAGGGGATGTCCTGCACATGTCTCCATTTACATGTCCTGTACATGTCTCCATTTACATGTCCTGCACATGTCTCTGTTTACATGTCCTGCACATGTCTCCGTTTACATGTCCTGCACATGTCTCCATTTACATGTAGTGATGGAAAGTTCTGTGAAGACTGCTGAACCAAGTGTGGTCCCTCCATGCTATGATACAGACCTGTCAGGCAGGAAATGCCCACTGGTGCCATCGTGGCATGACCATTTTGTTAGTAACCCACCACTTTCTGATTGGATTTAAAGCCTGTTCCAGGGGAGCAAGCTTGGTACTATGAACCTGGTCAAAGTCTGTGGCTGCTGAAGAAGCCACAGATCCTACCTGTATGTTTGTCAAACTGACTTATAGATATTCATATTTATACCTATGTTAGTGCTGCTCTCAGTTTTGACCAAAGATGCTTCCTTTTGTAGCGGGAGGCAGTTATTGCAAAGACTAAAATCTGGTCAAATGTTGAGCATAAGTGACTGTTGAGCACTCGGCCCTAAGTAGGACATCTTTATAATCACCTTCAAGGCCCAGAGAGCATCAAAGAGTGGGAGGAAAGAAGGTGAGAGTAGAGAATAGGGAGGAGTATTGCAGAATGCTATCTTCCAGATACGGCCTGGCTGTTACAACCATGATCACAGGGCAGCTGCACTTCTGTGCACAAAAAAGATGTGAGATACGAGGGAGTAGAGGTGAAGAACAAGGGGTCACCAGGAGTGGGACACGCGAGGGCACCAGGTGATGATGATCACAACACATTGTACACATGCATGAAACTGAACAAAGAGTTTTAATTTAAAAAGAGAAGATAAAACATATGATCATCTCCATAACTCAGAAAGGACATTTTGGGGGAAAATCCATTACAATTTAAGTGACAAAATGCTAGAAACAGCAGATCTGAAATTACTGACCAAGGCAACTAGGAAAGAAAAGGACAACAGGCATTTAACATAGGAAAGGTAACACAAGAAAACAAAATATGGAAGAGGGATCGGTCATTGGCATCAGGAAGCCAAACTAAACCTGCCAACAAATCACTAGCAACAATAAGAAACCAGCTGCCTGATGGCAAATAAGTGTAAACAGAGTATGAACAGACAGACAGACAGACAGACAGGGCTTAGGGGTACTATAGCTAGGTGCAGATACGAGCACAAACAATAACACGATGTCCAACCCACTCTTCAGGCAGAGGCAAATTCTAGGTGGATCAAACCATGAAACACAAAATAGCAAGTGTGGAGCAAAACACAAGTTCAGGGTGGGAGAAGGCCTCAGTTTAACAGAGGGAGATGTACTTTCTTTTACACTTCTGGGTTGATGACTAATTTGAGTTAAATTGAAAGGGAAAATCCTCTATATCCAAAAAGAAGAGGAGGAGGAGGCGGAAGCAGCGGCAAAAGAAACAGCCCATAAGCAAAACCGAACATAAATAACCAAGAAAAAAGTGAGAAAGATGACATCTGTAGCTCGGGGTGCAAGACTTGGTTGGGTGGGAACCATAGCCAGCCTAATGGCACAGGAAGCTTTCAGGAAAGAATCAAAAGTCAAATAGCCAATAAACCCACACACTATTATGAAGAAAACAGAGCTGCTTATACTGCCGGTAAAAATAAGAATGAACACAATTATGAAGAACAATATAAAGATTTTCAAAAAACTAAAGATAGATCTGCCATGTGAGTCAGCCATTCAGATACAGCCCCGGGGAATAAAACCAGCATTCAAGTCCCCCCGACACATGTGCATGTCCATGTTTATGACGGTGCTACTCACAGCGGTTAAACTGTGGGATCAGCCGAAGCGGCTGCCAGCGACGAGTGGAGAAAGAACAAGCTCTCTATCTAGAGAAAGTAGTGTTAGCCAGCTGCAAAGAAGAATGAAATCATGCCATTTGCAGCAGAATGGGAGGAACCAGAAGACATTATGTTGACAGAAAAATAAGTACCGCATGTTCTGCCTCATTTGCAGAAGCTGGAAAGATAGCATGAGAGAGAGGGAAAGAGAGAGAGGCAGACAGACAGAGACAGAGAAAGAGACAGGCTATCTGAATGAAGGATAATTGTCACAGACACTAGGAGATGGGTATTATGAAGAGAGATTGGATTTGACAGGACACATATATGCATGTATGTAAATATCATACTGAACCTAATTAATCTGCATGATTAATACATGTTAGGCAAAAATATGGAAAGATCAGTCTTACTGATAATGTTAAGTAGAGTTAAAAATCAAATAGCATCTCCACCCACGTTATTGGTAAAATAAACTCTCTTTTACCTATGATCTGGTACTGTTTTTGAAGTTAGTTGGAAGCTGGTGCTGGCAATGTGAGGAGAGCCGCATCTTTAGGAGGAAGTAGATAATTGGAAAAGGTCTATAAAAATGGAATGACTGCGTTTCCTTGTGCCCTGTAAATATGAATGTGTGTAAGGTGTGCGTCCATGCACATGTGTATACTATAGGCCAGGGAGCTTACAAACAATGAGAATCTCTTTTTTCTGTCTGAGGACTGAGAAGCCCATGTTCAAAGCCTCTGCCGAGGCTGTCTAGTGGAGACCAGTTTGGGCTCATGCATGGCACCTTCTCCATCTGTGGAAGGGACAAGCAGCCTCCTCAGGACCATTTTATTTACTTATTTTAATTTAAACCTTTTAATTTTTGAGAATTGTGTACTTGAGTACTGTATTTATATCATTTCCATTCCTCCTCTCCCCTTCCAGCTCTTCCTTGTTCCCCAGTCTTTCTTAAATTCCTGATCTACACACAACACACACACACACACACCACACATGCCACACACACACACACACACACACACACACACACACACACACTGTATAAATATACCCTGTTGGGTTCATTTAGTATTGCTCATATATATATATTATATATATTACATACATACATACACACGTATGTATTGCATTAGGGCTAACCACTTGGGCTCATCCCTGGAGAGAACTGATTCTCCCTCTCTCAGTAGCCATTAATTACCTGTGACTCTCGATCTAGAGGTGGCGCCTTGAGATGTCGCCCCTGCACACTGGCATGCTAGTTGGAGCCACATCTTGTTAGGCAGTCACATTGTTGAGAGTTCATGGGTACAGCTTCTCTGTCATGTATGAAGACACTATTTCTCAGTGTGTTCTAGTTCTCCGGCTTTTACGATCTCTCTGCCCCTCAGGACTATTTTGTAAAGGTACTAATCCTCTTTGTGAGGGTTTCACTCTCATGATCTAAGGACCTCCGCAGAGGCCCCACTTCCTAATACCGTCATCTGGGGGTTAAGATTTCAACATATGTCCAGGAAAGGCTCCAAAGCCACAGAGAAACCCTGTCTCGAAAAAAACAAAAAAAAAAAAAGATTTCAACATATGAATTTGAAGGAGAAGCATTTAGACTGTATGTGGTGTGTGAATGTGGTGTTGGTGTGTATGGTATGGAGTGTGTATATGTGGTGTGTGTGTATGTGTGCATGGTATGCTGTGTGTATGTGGTGTGTGTATATATGTGGTGTGGTGTGTGTATGTGGTATGGACGGTGTATGTGGTGTGGTATGTGTGTATGGTATGTGTGATGTGGAGTACGTGTGTGTGTATGTGGTGTGTGTGTATGTGGCATGGACTGTGTATGTGGTGTGGTATGTGTGGGTGGTGTGGTGT
>JABTXL010008268.1:278930-299760 GCA_025134845.1 Neodon shergylaensis
GCAGCATGCATTGCTGCTGCTCTGTCCACTCCTGGTGACTCTACCCCCTCTGCATGCAGCATGCATTGCTGCTACTCTGTCCACTCCTAGTGACTTTACCCCTTTTCAAAAAAACAAAAACAAAAAAATCCAACCCACTGGTTTCTATCTGTCAGCTTCTTTTTCCCGGTTTTCTGTGCATTGTGGTCAGAGCCTCTGACTAAAATTTGCCTTTCTTCATATGTTACTGACATATCTCCTGAAGACTGTAAAGAAAATGCAGGAAGAAGGGGCAAGGAAAAAAAAGAGAGGCTGTAGACAGATAGCCTTTATCAGTTATCAAATCTGATGAAGCTCAAGAACCTGGGATGAACTCTTGTCCTGTGATGAACCTCAGTGGCAGAGCCCATGTGACTTCCAGAATCCCTCCTGAAATAGCTGTACTGCTTCCCTCCTCCCCACCATCCCCGTGCCACCAGCAAGCCCCTCCTTTCTTCCCTTCTTGTCCCCCTGCCAAGGAACTGACCGTAAATTCAGCAATCTTCGGCACCCGGAACTTCCCTTTGTTCCTCTGCTCCGGCTGGTACTCTGTTCTTGTCTTCACGATCACCTGCAACATTGGACCAATGTTAGCACAGAGACAAGTGCTTCCCCTTCCCTTCCTTCTGGCCACCAGGACTTGCTCTCCATCTCACAGACATCGGGAATGATGAGTCCCCTTCCAAACACTCGACCCCCATGCCAGCAAGCATGGTGACGATGTTGACTAGACCTCTCCAGATGTTTGTGTATTATGGGTGTTCCTGCCCATAGAAATGCATAGCCCACTTTGACAAAGGGGAATCATTGATCATGGGTTTATAGGCCACTCTACCAGGCAATTCATGTTCTTTTCCAGTTTTCCACTTTCCAATGTAAACAAACGTGTGTGTGTGTGTGTGTGTGTGTATTAGGGATGTAACTCAGAGTCAAGCGTCTGCTCAGCAAGTGCTCTACCACTGAGTTAGGCTCTCAACCTTTCATTTTGCCCTTTCCTCTCTTCCGTATTGACTAAATGCATTCTTTGATGATTTCCATCACTGACTGAAGCGCCTTCTGCCTAGTCTCCCTCCTCCTGCCCTGCCATACCTCACTCCTCCTGGCAGGTCCCTTTTCTGCATTCATGTCTTTTTGTTTTGTTACCCACTTATTATAGCCAGCACCATGTATGTGCCAATGGGCTCAGACTGGCCCTAGGATGCTGGAGGGCTCACTGTTTGATCCACAACTGAAGAGGGTCACCATTCCATTCCCAGAATTCACCGGTTCAACTGGTGGAACTATCCACCAATAGTTCAACAGGGAGGAGTAGGGCATCTGTGAGATCCTCCTGGGTCCAGGATTGGCTGTTGACAGGCCCAGTGCAGTTGGCCACAGCTGCTATGGAATCGTGTTTGGAATGGCTTTGCCATGCCCTGATTATGGCATCTTCCTTTGATGCAATGTGTTTCATATAGGTACACTGCATCTGATATTTAATTTAAAAAAAATATGTGTATTTGAGGAGGGCTTGGGCATGCTGAGATATTTGTATGGAGGTCAGGGGACAACTGGGGGAGTCAGGGCTCTCCTCCCACTGTGTAAGTTCAGGGCTCTCCTCCCACTGTGTAAGTTCTGCGGACTGAACTCAGGTTTTGATGGCAGGTGCCTTTTCCTGCTGAGCCACCTCATTGGTTCTACAGTTGATTCTTTTTTAATTAAAAGTTATTGCATTTTTCAATTTTACACAGAGACACCACACGCTCCTTATACCTTATCCTTCTAAAGATGATACAAGGTAGGAATTGCTTTGTTTGATCAATGAGGAAACTGTAGTTAGAAGGTTACTAACTTGCCTAAGGTCACAAAGACACTGCCCACTAACAACACTGCCATTCACACCAGGGTTCAGCTGACTCTAAAGCTGTCTGCAGCTGATCTGTTGGCAAGTGTTTAGGCCACTTCCACAGTCTGGGTTATAAAAAAAGTTATGATTAATAAAACAAGTTATGGTTGACCCTCTGCACACATTCTTAGTTGTAATATAATTTGGGGATTGGCACAAGGAAAAAGGAAGTCATTTGTTCAGCCCATTGCACCGTCTCCTTTCCCTGAAACCTATTTTGGCGGCATATTTTACCGAGGTGCGCTGCTACCTCACACGGCTTTTATGGACCTCCACCCCACTTTGTGGACTCAGAAGGAAAAAAAAGAAACCCGACAAATAGTTTGCAGTTATTGCCACGTGTTAAGGCACCATGGACAACACAGAAACTGACCGAGCTGTGAGGCCCCACCTGAAGCTACAGACTCTGGCCACCCCACAACCCTGTCTCATACTAAACAGAGTACTTGGTACTGCCACAGGGGACTGTTTCCACTCCACAATGCACTGAGCTTCTTGATGCTCCTGATAGCAGCCTGAGTCAGGTAAGTTCACAGGTAGGGCTTTCCTGTCCTGCCCGGGTGGGTGGGTGGGGTTGGGGGAATGCTGGTTCTATTCTCTTTATATGTTCCTTTCACAGACTGCTTCGCAGAGATCCTTCTGTGAGTGAACAACATCACACAACCCTGGAGACGGGGAAAAGACCAACCAGGGGCCTTGACAAGAGACCCTAACATGCTGTGACAGGGCCATGGAGCTAGGACCCGAGGGCAAGCCAGATCTGACAGCCAATGAGAAAAAAGAGAATTTCAGTCCTGCAACCACAAGGAAGGGAATTCATCCAACAGCTCAAGTGAGCTTGGATGAGGATCCAGGGATAGATGGGAATGCAAGCCAACTACACCTGACTATGCTAAGACTGACTTCCAAAACCTCACAAAAACTCGAAGGTGAGAAACTTGCATTGGCTCAAGATAGCAGCGGGGAACTAGTTTCCCCTCTCACGCGCCTGGGCCCACTTCTCACCTACTGGTGCAGGCCCATCCCTTCCACAGCCATGGCCAACAGCCTCCACTCGAGCCCCTTTCTCTCAGATGCCAGATGGGAAGGAGCATTTACTCTGAGTCTTCTTGTTGCCTCTCTGTTGTATGGACACCCTGCCCAGAGCCCCCGATAGAGCTTAAGACCTTCTTCGTCATTTGGTGTAAATGAGAACGGGCCTATATTCCTGCCGTCGAGTTGAGCACTTAGAGGTTGCTTCTCTAGTATCTCTTTCTTTTTCCTTATCTTTTCCCGAGTCAGAAGCTCCCTGGGTTCCTTTCAGGAGCTCAGTCACCCCCGCCGCACTTGTGATCTGGTGGGATCCTCCCCTCCCTTCATGACCGCAATGGTATCTAGTTAGACAAAGGCAACCAGGAAACACTGTCTTGACATCAGCATGTCGCTCAGTTCTGATGGATGCATTAGATACAAGGCACCAATATAGCCTTGTGGGAAGAAGCCCCCTTGGTTTCCATGGGTTCCCTGAAGTGGTAGTTTCCCTTGCACAATGCCCGTAGGGACTTAAGCGCTGAGGGAGCAACTGTTGCTACTCCAAGAACAACCTGGGGGAGAACGGGGTGGCGCATGAGCGTCCCACAGATATCACTTTAAACACGAGAAATCGGACCCCAGCAGGCCTTTTAGACACCATGGATTTCACTGATGTCTTCAGGTAAGTGTGGAGCGAACATGGAATGAATCTGACCACTACAGAAGGTATTGGTTTTAAATATGCGCACGTCTCCCTTGGCGGTGCTGAGGGGGGCAGTGTTGGGGCCAGGGCCCTGCCATCTGCATCTTGTTCTGCTCTGAGTGCTGATGAAATGTGCTAGGTGCCCTGGGTAATTTTTCTAATGAAAAAATTATTTTATATCGGCTTCAGGGACCTGCCAAGGGATGGTTAGGTGCCTCTGCCTGGTATGTGAGCACTCTGAGCTATTTCTTTCCTTTTAGAAAGGCCACATGTTCTCCAACATGGTCCCCACAATTGATCTTCTTAGAGCCCCAAGTCTGTTTCAAGCACATAGGCCCTTCTACCTGGAGTAAGTAGCCAGCGTAAAGCCCTTCTTCTGAGCTTGGAGCTCTCCGGTGTACCATGGCTCCATTTAGGATCCATCAGCTCCGGTACTACCCTGGTACCACTCTGGTGTATCACTTAGGACCCATCACCTCTGCTACCATCCATCTGGTGTATTACTTAGGATCCATCAGTTTTACATGGTCAATGGAAACAGAATTGGAAGCTTGCATTTGGGTCTTTCCCAGGAAAGATCCCTCAGCTGCCTGGACCCAAGGCCGGAGTCAGGAGCCTGAAGAAAGAATGCCACAGAGTACCATGCTGCTCAGCTAGGCCACGCGGGATGCTACACAGGTTGTATGCACATCTGACTTAGGATATCTTCCTACCAGATCCGGAAGCAGTCCTATTAAGTGCCACAGGCCTGCTGTCCCCCTTCTCCTTGAGAATTTCTGCTCCCTCGGTCTATTCTGATCAGCCATCCTCGACTTTCAGCCTCTAGCCTCTCCCCTTCCTTCCAGGCTCTTCATTCTAGGGTGTCACTGGGACTTTACAGAGCAAGTTCTTCGTCACTCTCAGTCCTTGCATGTGCCCAGGCCTGTGTGTCCCCCTTGTGCCATCATGCCGAGTGCATCTTTTGTTCTCATGACTCTCAGTGAACATCTCTACCCGACTCACAGAGACTCAGCCTACCTGATGCTCTCGGATCTACACACCCACATTTGCCATGGTCAAGCTCAAGCTGCAGGGCTCTGCCTCACCCTTCTCCTCTATCCTGCACTCTCATGCCTATAGAATCTGGGCAGGAAAATAGCATCATTCAAACTGTGCTGGTCAGTTTTATGTCAATTCGACACAAGCTAGAGTCATTTGGGAAGAGGGAACTTAACTGAGAAAATGCTCCCATCAGATTGGCCTGTGTGAGAGTCCAGCTCACTGTGGATGGTGCCACCCTGAAGCAAGTGGTCCTGGTGCTATAAAAGAGGCTGAGCAAGCCTGGAAGAGCAGGCCAGAAATCAGCACTTCTCTCTGGCCTCTGCATCAGTTCCTATCTTGAGTTCCTGTCCTAAATTCCCTGGATAATGGACCACAGCTGTAAGACTCATTGAACCCTCTGCTGCCCAAGTTGCTTTTGGTCACGGTGTTTCATCACAGCAACGGAGACTTTAACCAAGTCGATACCATTGTTTAGTTCGGATCAAATGCAGGACTCTTGTTCCTTCTGTTTCCAAATCCATTCATCAAGTCATTTGTTCCAGCTGCTATCTGTCCAAACCATCCTCAAATGAACACATTTATCTAGTGATACTTCCTTGCACCCCCTTTACCTCTCTTCAGTTTGGCTCTAAACATGTTTCTTGCTTCTATTCTGGCCTCCCTAGACTCAAAGAAACCATCTTTCTAGGTGGAGGGAGGAGCATACACCAGCAAAGAGACCCAGGAGGCTGACACCTGGTGGAACCACACAGGCATCTTGGAGTGGCCAGAGAACAGGGTCACCAGGGGAGTGATATAGAGATGAAGTTGGAGGGGCAGGCAGAAGCTGAAAGGGCTCTCTTAGCACCATGGAGAGATGGCCCTAAGGGCACAAGGAGCTGAAGGAAGGTTAACAAGGTAGCCTCCCTAGGTGTTCAGTGCTGGAGAGAGCCCAGCCACTGGGAGGAGGCTGTGTTGGGGGCAGAACTGGAAGCCCCTCCTACGAAGTTACAGAATTCGGGCTGCTATCAGGAGTATCAGGAAGATGCTCAGTGCTTTGGTCCTGTGGAGTAGAACCAGAAACAATTCCCTCTGTCTTGGAAGGGGAGGGGGCGTGGAAGGAGGGAGGGAGAGAAAGAAAAAGAGATTTCATAAAGAATGCAAAGAAACGGCCTCTGCATCATCGGCATCATCCCGGCCCCAGTTAAAACAGAGCAAGACAGGGCCCTGGTGCCTTAACTTGATTTGTAAAAGAAGTGGGCTAGAGGTGGGGGTGGAGAGGAATGAAAAAACTGTCCTAGCCCGTTCATTATTAAAAGGTTTACAGCCATTTAACAAACGAGGCTCCAGGGTTTTAAATATTGTGGGTATGGACAAAGTCACATTGTTTTGTCTCCTGCTTACACACTGGTCCCCCATTGTCCTTTCAAGCTGCTAATATGAACATAATTTAATATAACCGACACTGGGAAGATGGGATAAATTATTCATTCCCAGAGGATGCCCTTTCCCCCGCCAGTTTCTATCCCTCACCCCCACTTCACCAGCAAGGCTAGATCACAGACGGTGGTTCAGATGGCTCAAAGTGCAGATCATAAAAATTTAAACTAATACTTCCCCAAATTATCAATAATGAAGAGGTTCCCACACGGAGAGTCCCCAGGATTGGCAGGAACAATAAATGAAAGCGCAGAAGAGCTGACAAGGAGCAAAAATTGTGTTTTTATGAGTCGGGCTTGCAGAAACCAAATATAGACCTTCATTGTAGTCTTGGCTCATCCCTGCAGCAGGGCGAGGGTTGCCACGGGCACATCAGGTGCTCTCCATGCTGGGGATGCTCTGAGGAGGGCTGCTCTAACTTCCTTCCTTTCCTCCTTTTCTTTCTTTCCTTTATCTTGGTTTGTTTTTTGAGACAGGGTTTCTCTGTGTAGCCCTGGCTGTCCTGGAACTCGCTCTGTAGACCAGGCTGGCCTCGAACTCACAGATCCTCCCGCCTCTGCCTCCCGAGTGCTGGGATTAAAGGTGTGCGCCACCACTGTTGGTCAACATCACCTTGGGAGGTAGCGCCAGGTGCTTGGCACTGTGCCGAAAGCCTGCCATCCTGAGCTTCAGCCATCTCGTGACCTCTGATGTGGGTGAGCATCCACACTTGACAGGAGAGACTGAGGCCCAGGGAGAACCGTGACCTCAGTCCTCACCTAGCTGCTAGGAGGCAGTGCCGAATCAAGTCGCCTCACAATTCTGGTCCTGAGGGTCCTGGAAGCTGCCAGGGCCCCACAAACCTGCTGCCAGAGGTGAGGGCAGAGGGAGGGAGGCTGGAAGAGGGCCAGGTGGGGCTGAGTCCTCACTCAGATCTTCCCTGTTTCTCTGCTCCTCACCTCACGTGTTCTCCTTGGATTAGATTTCCCCTGGGATCCTGAAAGCTGAGGTAGGGTGGAGAGCGCAGGTGCCAGTGCCCAGAGAGCTAGTGGTGGTCTATAGGGCCCCGCCGATTTCACATTGGGAGACTGGAGCTGAGAGAAGGCAGACATTTGGCACACATCACACAGTGAGACGAGTCAAAAGCAGAAGGCTAATATGAAGCTGCCACACAGGTCTGGGCTCTCTCCAGGGCTCTTTCCTTTGCCAGGTTTTTGCTTTCTTAGAGACAAAATATAAGGCAAGTGTGGCCAGCATGGGGCTCACGAGGGGAGGAGAGCAAGTCAGCTGGCCCGTGCTGTTTCACCTTTGGTGAAATGGGATCAACATTTTAAAACAAAAGTCACAAAACTGAAAATCACGGACTTAAGTCTTTAAATGGCCCCCATTCTCATTCTCAAGCATTTAGCAATCGAGACACACACATACCGTTTGTCCTCCAAGACCACGTGGGCTGTCAAAATGACAAGATTTTAATCTCTTATGCTAAATAATATTCCATTATGTATATTTTATGCTATAATGTATACATGTGTCAAAAGATCACATTTTGGGGGCCGGAAAGACTGCTTTGTGTTTAAGAGCACCCATTGCTTCTGCAGAGGGCCAGAGCTTGGTCCCCAGCACCTATATCAAGTGGTTCCCGATGTCAGTGACTCTAGCTCCAGGGGCTCTAGTGCCTTCTTCTGGCCTTGGAGGGCATGGCGTTCACGTATGCTTCCCCCTACCACACACCGAATTTAAAAATCACATTTTCTTTTGCTTCAGAAATATGTACCATTTTCAAGTACCAATAAAACAAAAAAAGAGACTAGAATTTTTGCATATTGTTTTTATATGTGAGACCACGTTAGAATATGTTCTCATGGCGCAAGCCACAAATTGTCTCTTGCCCCCTAAGGTGATAGTCGTTCAGTGTTTTTCAGTTTACACCAGCGTTCACTTAGCCAGCCCTTCCTCCTCAGCAGCCCAAATCATTCCCATTTTTTGGTAATATCTATAGGGCATTGTATAACTGAAAAAAATTATGCTCATAGGATACATTCTTACCAATAAGAAGCACAAAAGCCAGGCGATGTCGCCAGTTTAACTTTATAAATAATGTCATATATCCTCTGAAAGGCTTCATTAAGTTCTGCAGCCAATAAGAATGTCCTAGGAGCAGGAGGAAAAAATCTAACAGGAGAGGGCAGGGAGATAGAGAACACATACGACCTAAAAGCAGAATGGGGGAGGCTGGGGTTGGAGAGGTGACTCAGAGGTTGAGAGCACTGGCTGCTCTTCAAGAGGACTGGGGTTAGCTGGGCAGTGGTGGCGCACATCTTTAACCCCAACACTAAGGAGGCAGAGGCAGGTGGATTTCAGTGAGTTTGGGGCTGGCCTGGTCTACAGAGTGAGTTCCAGAACAACCAGAGCTACACAGAGAAGCCCTGTCTCGAAAAAAACAAAACAAAGCAAAACCATAACAAAACAAAAAGAAATCCTGACTTGAAAGACCAAACAGACAAACAAACAAACAAATAAATAGAGGACTGGAGTTTGATATCCTAGCACCTACATGGTGGCTCACAACTGTCTAAAACTCCAGTCTCAGGGGACCTGACACCCTCTTCTGGTCTCCATAAGCACCAGGCAGACTGTGGTGCACAGAAATACATGCAGGCAAAATATGTGTGCACACACACACAAAAGAAAAAAAAAGCAGAAGAGAGGAGAGCATAGAGGGAAGAAAGGAGTTAGCAGAGGAGAAGGCAGCCTTGGGGAGGATGGTAGAGAATAAATAAAAACAAAATATGAGGACATATTTGCATTAAAGTGTCTCAGTGAGACCTATCCCTAAATCTGCTAACTTAAAAAGAATGGGAAAAAATTACTCAATTTAACATTTAAAAAAGCACATACTGAGGCTGTTTTTCCAAAACTTACCAACATGAGCATCATCGATATTTTTTGTTGAAAGTTGCTTTGTTTTTAAATTACAGAGACTTTGTACTCTGTGTTTACTGGGTAAAGTAAACCTTTTTTTTTCTTTTTTCTTTTTAACCTATTCACAGGCACTTCCTGAGCCTCACCCAGCGTGGGGGATCTCAGAACCTTCTGGGAGCCTCTCTGTAGAGCAGGGGCCCAGGGAGGCTGTCCTGGGGAGGGGTTGGGGGTGGAGCGGCTTCCTGGGAGGAGGCTGACAATTCCGTTAAGGAGAAAGGGAAGACAGGAAGGCTGGGGGCAAGGCGTACAGCCCCAGCTCTACCCAAGTCCTTCCAGCTCTGTCCTGTGTGAGTCCCAGCTCTCCCAGCCCTCACCCTTGAAGCCCACCAGGCTCTTTTACAGTTTTCCACACGTTTTCCATGTTAGGTGACATTCTGAGTGTCCAGGGAAAGGAAGGAAACTGGGTCAATGAGCTCTCTCTGTGTCTTGCCTGAGCGAGGCCCTGGATACTTTTTACATTGTTTTCCTCTGATGGTAAGCTGTTAGGTGGATGCTGGGCCCACCTTCCAGCTCCGACAACAATGACAACAATGAAGCTCTGAGTGGCTGAACGACCTGCACGAAGCCTCACTGCAGGCAAGCAGCTTGGCAAAGATCTGAACCCAGCTCTGTAGGATTGTAGAGTGCGTGTGCTCTACCGTCAATTTCATTCTTCACAAACTATGAAGTGTGGCAGAGGACAATAACTGATCTCAAAATCTTTCAATTCCTCTTCTCTAAAGGCACGTAAGCCACCTATGTCCAAGACTCACAAAGACTTAACAACTAGCAGAAAGGAAATGGGCGTGGTTGGAGCCTGGCCGCTAGCTCAGCAAGCGCATGATGGACTGGAGGCTTTGCCGAGGCAGGCATGTCTGTCTGTCGCCGGCTGTCTGCAGCCCTGCCATGCACCAGCTGGCATCTGCAGGATCTCTGTGTGTAGAGTTCAGCTGCAGTTTTCTTTGGGTGAGACAGTCAGTCTAGTCTCTGAACTCACTTCTGCATTTGCAACGTGGGAGTCCTGGGTAGAAACCTCACAGTTTCCCAGGGTACCTTTTTGTGGTGAGAGGGCTCCAGAGGAGAACTGGGTATCCCAATTGTCTTAGTCGCCTTTCTACTGCTGTGAAGAGACAGCATGGTCGAGGCAACTTAGAGAAGAGAGTTTGTTGGGGTTCACAGGTTCAGAGGGTGAGTCCATGACTGTTATGTTGGGGAGCATGGCAGCTAGTCAGGGAGGTGCCAGAGCAACAGCTGAGGGTTTACACTTCATGCAGAAGAGGAGGGAGGGGGGGGGGGGAGAGCTAACTGGGAAAGGCATGGGTTTTTGAAACTTACAAGCCTAGCCCCCAGTGACACACCTCCTCCAACAAGGCCACACCTCCTAATCCTTCCTAAACATTTCCACCAACTGGGGGGCTGAGAATTCAAACATATGAGCCTATGGGGGCCGTTCTTTTTTCCCATAACCCGGAGGACACTTGCCTGCTTGGCTCTGAGTCTATTTCCCCACACATGTGGTGAAGAGATGAAAGGCATTTTTAAACACAGAAGAGGGAGGCTTATTAAAAAGTTCCTTCTTCCTGCTGTGTGGCAGCACTAAATTAGTTCATGCAGAGCCAGTGACCTCGGGCTAAGTGACCAAATGCAAAAGAGCCAGGATAAGTTCTTCATAAGCCACAGCGTCACCGGGTCTTGGTGAGAATCCACTCAGCTACTATTGCCATGGTGTCAGTCCCTACAGCACCGCTGCCTCACGCCCCAGCTGCGGCGTCTAGTCAGGCTCCTGCTTCTGCTCTTTTTCCTGTACCTTCAGGGAGCCTGGCCACCTTTACTGGGGTTAGGGACCATCGTGGGGCTGACCCTGTCCATCGTCCTTGGGTGAGCCACAGCCTCCAGCATAAACCTCATAGAATGGAACTCCAGATCCTACTGTCTTCCTGAATTAAACCCTTTCCTTATGCTGGGGCCTACCTGACGCTCACCTCCTCATTCTCACCTCCTGTCTCCCCATCTCTTAGCATCTCCCACCAAACTCCTTCTTGTCTTATCATGGCCATGTATGCTTAGCTAGGCACAGGATTTTCTGGATGGGTGAACAGATGGAAGAATTGGTACCTTTTAGTAAGGTTGTTATAACTACAGCTGAACTTGATGGTGGTCAGGTAAGGTCTCCAAGGGGCGTTCTGTCAGAACTTGGCTAAGGAAGATGAACACTGTCCTATCAAACCAGCGCAGCTAAGAAGACTATGTTGAGGGAGGAATAGAGCCAGCATCTTGGAGAGCATGGAAAGTTGCAGGAGAAAGTTGGGATTCCAGGACACTAGGCCTTCAATCCTGTAATCTACTCCTGTCTGTGATGTTTAGATATCCTGCTGAGTCTTGGTTTCTGTGTATGCATTTTTTTTTGGCATTTGGGGAAGGATAATTCTTTAGGGCATCAGTTCTGGCATTCTACTTCTTGCCGGTGACATTTTGATATGTCACTTCACTGCTCTGAATCTTGGTTTCCTCACTGGTGAGATGTGTACACTAACATCTACCCCGGTGGAGCTTCTGGAAGATGAACTAAAATCACGGACATGAATGCCCTGTGCGACCCAGGGCATGCCTTCAGACAGGCTTACTACTATGGTTTGGATATGGTTTGAGTGTCTCCCCAAGGACCATGTGCTGGAACTGGGTCCTCAGGAGAACTATGTTGAGTGATATGGAACTTTCAAGAGGCGGGGTCTAGGGAAGGATAATGAGATCACTGGGGGCACTGCCCTAAGAAGGAATTAGTGTGGTTCTTCTGGAACTCATTCCTCAGAGAACCAAGGAAGACTCTTGCCTCCTGTCTCACTGTATGATCGATCTCTTCCCTTTCCACATGCTCCCAGCATGACGTCCTAGCCATGTTCTAGACCAGCCATGGCTGTCACTGTGCTTTCTGGGCCTCCAGTCTGGGAAACTGGCCTAGCTGCAGCTCTTTTCTTTATAAAGTGTCTAGCACCAGGCTTCTGCTATGACAACAGAAACTGACTAAGCAAGATTCCAGCAAGGGTGAGGGAGGGGCTCATGGTGCCTCATCCCCAGCTGAGTGGGACTGGCAGTTGACGGTTGCTGGAAGAGGAGTCATTTTTCTTTGTGGGCATGGCCACTAGGAGGTTCCCTATGCCCACAGTGGATGGTTTTATACCTATGTTCATATGGACAACATTAATTGGAATCTGAGTTATTTAAATAAAAAATTAAAGAAGAAGCAAATGAGGACATGAAATTGGGAGGAAGTCATTGTGGCGAGATCTCGGGGGAGCTGGAATGGAAATGGGGGTGTATGATCAAAATACATTTCATACATACATGAAATTATTAAGGAATAATTAAAATATTTAGAAAAAAAGAAAGAAAATATAAATAAGGATTTGAATCCTCCTGAAAATGTTTCTTGCAGTTCGTGATGGTAACTGTCATTTAGAGAAACTGGCCTCTGAATCGGATTCTCCTTTAACACATTTGTTCTGCTCTCAGGGGGAAAATCGTCTTCGCTTTGGTAAAGAACATAAAATCTGCACTGGAGACCTAGCTCGATTGGAAGAGCACTTGTCTAGCATGTGCAATACACTAGCTCTAACATCCTGCCCTGAGAACGGAAACAAATCGTAATAAAATCTAAGTGATCAGCATGGAAAACCACTAAGACAATTCCTGACTCAGAGAAGACGCAGGCCTAAGACACAGCTGATCCCTGTTGTGAGTTCCTGACTGAGTCAGAAACAGGTCAAATCTGTGGACGCACAGACCGAGTTCATGCCTTGCTCCTGAAGTGAAAGGTTCTGGAACAATGCCGCCCAGGTTCTGCATCTAGATGCTTCACTGACCTTTGCTTCGAGAAGGTACAGTTTCCTTAAACACTGGATCAAGAGAGATAGCTATTCCCTTACCAGGGTCTATTCACTAGTGAGAGACTGGAGCAAAAGTGCGCGCATGCGTGTGTGTGCGTGTGCGTGTGCGTGTGTGTGCAAGAGCATGCGTGTGCTTGGGAGAGTACTTAGCACGTTATAAAGCACTTGAACATGTTTATCCTCGTCTTTTATTCTTGGTTTTGTGCCATTTGGCATCTGAGGCCATATCTGATTTTGTTCTGACAGCCTCAGGTAGGAGCTTCCTCACTCCACAGAGGAGGAAGCTAACACCCACTTGGTAGCAAGTCAGTGAGGAGCCCCAGAGGGAGCATTCGGTGTGCCTCTGCAGGGACTCCTGCATCTTTCAACACACAATATGAGAAAGCTGATTAGTCTGGCCTTGGAATGACTCCCTGGTATGCCTGGACTGGTTGCTCGGTGGGAGGAAGGAACTCTCAGCAGGAGTTAGGAGAGTAAAGGAGAGGGGGCAGACTATTCTCTAGATGGCCTGTAACTGTGGGGAGGTGGCCTCCCACGGTCCCTTGTCATTACCCACCTCTCAGACACATGCACGTGGCCACTAACTTGAACCTCAAGACACGTGTCTTTTCCTCAGAAACCTGCACTGGGGCCTAGATGGGGTTCATACACTCCCACCTGGGCTTTCTGTGCATCTGGAGCCCCCCAACCTTGGGCTTGTAATACGAGTTTGCAATCCCAGACTCCCAGGTGTATTATGTGTCTGAAATCGAGTTTGCTCAACTTTGACCGCACTCGGGGTTCTTGTGGGGAGACAGCATTTATGCTGATGGCTGGATCCCATCTCAGAGATTCTGTCAGAATTGCTTTGGCTGGGGGTGGGAGTGACCTCAATAACAGGAGTTTCTAAATCGCCTGGTGCTTCTAACATGAAGTAAAAACTGAGTATGTCTGTCATGCCTGAGGCGAGTTCTCAGTGTGTCTCTTCACACTTCCTTAGCAGCCATGGCGTTCAAAGCTCTTTTCAAAAGGCTTTATTAGTTTCTCAGGATAGCTCAACTGCTCTAATTCCACCACCCACCCTGACACATTCTTCTATCAGAAACCTCTGGGCTTTCAAAACAAATGACTCAGCCCCAGCCAATCAGCTGGCTCTTCATCTCGGTTTAGTTCCTCTCCATTGATTGGATGGAGCCAAGTGGTTAAGACGCACAATACCCTCCTGGAGATGCCAATGAGAAAAATCGAACAGATGGGACGATCCGTTGTTCTGTCTCCAGCCTGGGGGCAGGATCATTTACCTGTAAACCTCTCACGATGGGCAATAGCTCACCCCCTAAAGCCTCTGCGCTCTTGGGCAGACCTCACACACGCTCTCCTACCTATGTCTGTGGGATGGCACCCCTCTGCCACCTCCGTTTCTTCCTTCAGGAGATGGGCCATCAGCCCGAGGCTGCTTCCCAGCCTCGTTTCCCCAGACATTCTCCTGCAGCAGCGCTGTCCCCGTAAGCTTCCCACACTCCACACACTCGTTTCCATCATTGCCTTAAATACCGGTTCCATCCGGAACCTGAAAGACTTTATTCACCTTCAAGACTAATCTGGATATTCTCCAGTGTAGCTCACCTATCCAGCCCTCCCTCTGCATCTCCCCGGCTCTCCCCACCCTTTGTGAGACTTGGGTCCAGTATTTACCATGATGCACTGTGTTCATCTGAAGAAGGGTTTTTGTAACTTCGTCTTTTGATAACCAATTCCTAGGACAGGGGCGACCTTAGCAGGTACAAGCTGCTGGACCGAATCCAAGTCTCTGCCTTCCTATCTGTACCAATCAATATTTGAAACACCTCAAGAAAATTGAGACAGGCTTTTTTTTTCTTCATCCCCATGTAGAAGCTTATGTGTATTCACCTGCCATGATAACATCTTAACAAGAAAACATTAATTTGCTTGCCTGTATATGTAGAGCTGAACAAACACCATAAATCTGCAATAACACAGGAGCTCTCGCCCCTGGATAGAGCATCTTCTAAGGAAGGGAGCCTATTTGGTGGCTGGGAGAATGAAAGTGTTTGAGGGGCAAAATCTTTTGCTGGTTGGGGTAACCGGGGTGGGGGGCAAGGGAAGGAAGATCACCTATTACCTTCTCGGGAGCAGCCAGCTGTAAATGATTAACCTCCAAGGGCGTGATGAGGGGGACCGTCTGGAAGCCATCCTCCACCGAAGGCGGCTTGGCCCCCTTCTCTCCAGGGTTGCCGTTCAGCTTCACCATACTTCGGCTTTTATTCCCTGACCTAAGGCGAGCAGCAGGATTCTGGTTAGGACAGGGATGTGAGGGGCTGACGGCTGTCCACTACCGCTCCCTTCCAGCAGAGTCTAGTCTGGTGGTAACCGTCAACCTCTCACTACATTTCCTGACATGATTCCCATTGTCCAGCAGACTGTGCCAACTGCCCACCGAGTTTGCCAACCCTCAAATCAGGGAGCAGCAAAAGAAGAAGAAGAAAAAAAACCCTCAGACTTCATTTAAAAACAAAAAATACAAGCTTAGAAAAAATAGCAAGACACTATGGCTAACACAGCCCTGGAACCCCACTGGCCAGCTTGTTCTCAGCACAAAAGGAAACTCCATTATTCTGGGTCCCCCTGCAGTAGGGTATACTTCACCTCACCACCCACACTGCTATTTTTGCCTTTTCTTCCTCGATTTCTAAAAATGTAATTAAATACATTCAGTATCTCTCGCAGTACCTTTTTTTTTTTACATAATATGTAGATCGTACATGAGATTCGGGTTTCTAAATCAGAAAGAGGCTGTGTTGAACCTGATCTTGTTATTCAGCCATGAAATACCTCCATTTCCTCAATAGCCAAGGGCTTTTTTTTTCTTTCATGGAAAGTTAGCAGCCCTCATATTGCAAGACTGCCAACTAAATAAACAAATCACATTTATTTCTCTCCGGCTCCCTTTTGAAGTCAAGCATTGCTTTCACCCCACCCTCCAAAGCCCAGCACAGCTGAATCTCTCCTGTCAATCCTGCGGGTGGGACATAATTAGGGAGAACAGGGTTGTCGTGGGGATGACAGGGAGGTAAGGGCTGGGAGGAGGCTGGGGAGCGGCACAACAAAAACAAATGCCTACTTACTGTGCCGCGCTGGTGGGGGTCAGGGCAGAGTCAAGCCAATATGGAGAGGAGGAGGACAAGCCCGAGTCCTCCCTCCACAGCCCGAGCTGCTGTCGCTGAGAAACCAGCCCTCGCGTGCCGGGATCCGGAGCTTCTGAGAGCGAGGCGCCAGCGCTCAGAGAAGATCTCGGCAGCTGCCAGCCTGCTCGCCTGCTCGCGCCTCCCACCGGGGACGGCTCCCACACCACCTGTCATCTGGCACCACCTGCTGTTTCTCATGCATGGCCACAACCCCTGCATAGGACAAATGGCTTTGAAAAAGTGGAAGGGATTTTGGTTATGCCAACGATAATCTGGCTTTAAAAATTATATAGTTACATAAAATGTGATTCTTGAATCTTTGGTGGGGGGGGGGGCTGGAAGGCTCGCTCTTTCTTTCTTTCTTTCTTTCTTTCTTTCTTTCTTTCTTTCTTTCTTTCTTTTTTTCTTTCTTAGGGGAAGGGCTCACATTTTACTAAAGCTCCCCTAACAATATTATAAAACAGAATGGTTCGAAACACCTGCTCTGGGGTTAGAAGGGAAAGTAAAAAAAATTTCCCACTTCCCATGCAGTAACACCTTTCTGGACTCTTTCAAGCTTCCGTCCTCATTTGCAAATGTGATTTCTAACAGTGACTTGGGAATGGGGGCAGTGTGCAGTGTGGACACCCCAGCACACAGAGCTTGAAGCGCTGCACACGCTGGAGCTGTTTGACTCACAATTGCCCCAGGCTTGTCCAGGTCAGTTAAGGTCACAGAATTGGAAAAGACCAGACCCAGGATTTGAATCCTGACTCTCTGTTCCCAGACTCCATATCCAGGACGAGAAAGTAGAGGACACCCAGTCTGACGACCGGCGTGAGGAGTGAAGTGGCCACGCCTGCCCTACCAACACTGGCTCTGCGGTTCTTGCACACTGTGCACGCTAAGCCCCTGCTTCCTCGTCTCTGACTGCGAATAATGCTTTCACCGCAGAATGACAGTGAATACCAGAAGAGAGTATGCCCACGGAAATGCCTTTGCCTTGTGAGCAGTGTTCTGAATGCCTGGTCCAGCCATAGGGATGGTTCATGTCCCAGTCGTGGCTCAAGTCACTGTTGGCTGCTCGTCACCAGCTGCACTGCTGTTTGTATGTCTCACGACCCTTCCGTCCTGGCATTGAGCACACTCCCCACTTTGATTTTCAAATATCTTGTTCTGTGTGCAAAAAGTCACCCTCGCTAGTTAAAAGGCACAGGAAAGTGTGTCATCTGTATTATTTAGGAATAAAATATGTGTGTAAAGAGACTTATGAGGCCGTGAAGGCTGTCACACACCAGGGCTGCACACATTAAGATGTAGTATGTGAGAGGGAAGTGGTCTAAGGGATATTGGTCTTCCTTGCCCTCCTTTCCAGGATCTAAATGACTGAGAGTTGCAAGCATTGTACAAGGCCAGCACAATATAGTCAATGACCACATGTTCAACTGAGAACCTTTTTATCCAATCCTATTGCTGTTGCTCCAAAATACAAAAACATTTCTTGTGATAGTTCTTGACCAATTGACAAGAAAAAAAAACCCCACACTTTTCAAGCCAGAGGCTCCTAGAGTTTAGTAAGGTCTAGAAAGGGACTTGTGTGGAGCAAGAAGAAATCCAGGTTTGGTTAGACGTGAGGCTAAAAGATAGGCTGCCAGGAGGACTGCAGTGGGTTGAAGGAAAACAGCCCCTAAAGGAGTGGCGCCATTAGGAAGTGTGTCCTTTTTAGAGTAGGTGTAGTCTTATTGGAGGAAGTGTGTCACTGTGGGGGCAGTCTTTGAGGTCACCTATGCTCAAGCTACTGCCTAGTGTCTCAGACCACTTCCTGTTGCCTGGAAGATGTAGGACTCTCAGTGCCTTTTCCAGTACCATATCTGCCTGCATGCTGCTGCATCCCACCATGATGATAATGGACTGAACCTCTGAACTGTAAGCAAGCCACCTCAATTAAATGTTTTCCTTATAAGAGTTATTGTGGTCATAGTGTCTCTTCACAGCAATAGAAACCCTAACTAAGACAAGGACTGTGGTTGGAGTGACATGTAGGATTCTTACCTTATTGGAGAATGAAGTTGAGGGGTTCCAAATAAAATAGAGATATTTTGGCATTTAAAAAAATTGAAGGTTGAAAACAAATGCTGTCATACCTTTCAGCGAGGTTTTCAGTGCATGTGACACATAAGACTATAGTACAGAGTGTGGGGAAAGGAACCAAGATGGCGCCATTGGTTCTATGGACCACTTGATGTGGTAAAGCTTTGAATCCAAGCTATCTGTGAAAAGTTAAGTGTGTCTATTGCAATCTTAGGACAATCAAAAAGATACAAAGATTCAGTGTGTGTGTGTGTGTGTATGATGAGAAAAATGCAATAGACAAATTGAAGTAGAATAAAACAAAGTTCAAATAACCAAAAAGAGGAAGAATAAAATAGAAACAATAAGCTGAGAGAACAAGAGTAAAGAAATAGTATACTTATATCTAAACATATCAATACTCACATTAAATGTAAGTGGTATAAAAACTAATTAAAATATAGATTTGTCAAGATGGAATGAAAATATAAATGAACTGCATCCTGCCAGTGAGAAACACACACAACATTGCAACTAGGTCAGTGTCTATACAGTGTTAGTCAGCATCAGCCAGCCCCACCTCTTCCAGTTTACGTAGGCTTGATCACAGCAAAATTAAAGCTATGGGCCTAAGACAAACTGGTAGGAAAGTCAGCAATCTGTTAGTTTGACCTCTAATATAAACCTCCTGGGTCTTTCCAAGCAAAAAACAAACAAACAAACAGAAAAACAAACCAATTAGACTGTTGTGGCAATGCTACGAAAATAATTCATTAGAAAGGCCCGTGGATTCCAGGGACTGTTCAGAACACACAGACCAGAGTGCAGAGTACATTCCAGCCTCTATCCGGATCCTCAAAGTCTTCGGGGAACTACCCAGAGACAGAAAGAAACAGAAAAAAAAAATAGAGTCTGGCAGCTTGCTTGCTATGATGATTTATGAGGATCCCTGACAGACATGGTTGGTCTCAGCTGCAGAACCTCTGCATTTTGTAAGAGGCACCCGGGGTTCCCTCTGCAGGCTGCAATAGCAATATGCATGCGTATCTGCAGCTATGCCTTCTAGAGGACAGTGCAACGGCATCCCGGTATGTCCGGCTGTTTAAGAACTACAGGGGAAAACAGTTTAGCAAAGAATCATTTGACAATGGATGAACGAAACAATGGAAGAGAAATGAAAAGAGGTTTTTAAAAGACAGGCGTACCGAGAGGATACCTTGTGGCCGTTCGGTTCGTTCCCACCATCAACCTGGTTGGATTAATTGAGTGAGGAGGACACTCCCTGAATACCAGGGGTGGGCCACTTTCCCATGAGATGGAGTCTCAGAACAAGTAAAAGTGGAAAAAGAGAAAGCCAACTGTGTGGGTTCAACTCCTCTGCTTCCTAATTTTTGGAGATTTGAGCAAGCAGCTTTCTGCTAGGTGACAGCAGCTTGATCCCTCAGACATGCCTTCCTGCCCGACTGGACTGCATCTCCAGATCCACGAGCCAAAGTAAAGCCCTCCTCCCTGACGTTGCTTTTTATCAGACTGTAGCTGTGAGGACAGTAACAAATGCGTGGTCCATCAGTGCCAGACACCGCAGACTCCAGGGAGAGAAAATGACGGGAGCTAACCGGAGACTGTGCGACCAACTGGTACTGATTCACAAAGAAGGTGCCACAATCTTAACATCTGTAAGATTAAAAAATAAAGCTTCTCTGTAGACAACCCCACACCTTCAGAGAAAGGGGTTCTACACAGGACTCGGTTACAATGGCAGACATCAGGACAGCTGTAACGAATGAATGAATGAATGAATGAATGTGAATGAATGAATGAATGAATGTGAATGAATGAATGAATGAATATGAATGAATGAATGAATGTGGCAGACAGAAAATCAGCAACGATGCAGTGCAGGATTCGTGTCAAGACCACTAATGCATTGGATGGAGAGTTACTTTTGGGAGAAGGGGGCCGGCTGTCTTGTGTTTGTTGACAATATCCGTGCATTTACCTAGCAGATGCCAATAGTATTGTTGAAGCTCCAAGTTGTGTTGAACAAAAGATGGCTCTGAATATTAGCAAATAGCCCCCAGCAGAAGGCAGAAAAATTGCCAGTTACAGGAAACTGAAAGCCCCCTGAGCCAGTTATTTTAGTACAGTAGTATCTGTCAGTCCAGGAATGCCCTCACTCAGCAGCTGGTGGGAAGGAGATATTCAGCTTCATCTTGACACAGACAACCACCTAGAAGGTGCCAGGTGAAAGAATCGAACCACCACGCCCAACCGACATGCACTTTTAACTTGCTTTATCGGGCCAGTTATACAAGGGTATCAAACCAGATAAAGACAATATAATATAAAAATGTCACTGGCTGATATATCCCAAAATGTAGGTGACAAAATCTTCAACAAAATATTAGAAAATCCAATTTAGCCACAGGAAAAACCCAGTAATGTATCATGAATAAGTAAGTGAGCTTTACACTAGAAATACAGTTGACTGAGAAAAGTAATTTAATGAAAATTAGCATTCAGGGGCTGGAGAGATGGCTCAGCAGTTAAGAGTACTTAGGGATATTGCAGAGGACTGGGGTTCAGTGTCTAACATTCATATCAGGTGACCTCCACTCCTTCAGCAGCACCTGCATGGTCATGGTGCACATCAACTCGCATGGGTACACACACACATACACACACACACACA